>JAWWNI010001021.1:0-127715 GCA_034642065.1 Darevskia nairensis | reverse complement strand
CAGGTTCGGTTGAGGGGCAGGGACTGGCCCAGGGAGAGCTCCATGGCTGAGTTGGGATTCGAACCTTGGTCTCCCAGGTTTTAGGCCACCACTCTAACCACTGCACCCTCATTGGCTCTATAACCTGCTATAACCTCCAGGTTGGTAAAGAGAGCCTTAACCAACCTGGAGTCTGCCAGATGTTTGACTACAACTCTCATCAACCCCAGCCAGGCTGTATATCTGAATCAAAATGGGCTTCCAAGTCCAATACATCTGACCTCTTCCATCACTGTATAGAAGATCCCCAAAATTGACTTTCAAAGAGATGAGATTTGGAACCTTGGCCTACATCAGTGATGGCTAACCTTGACACTCCAGATGTTTTGGGACTACAACTCCCATCATCCCTGACCACTGGTCCTGTTAGCTAGGGATGATGGGAGCTGTAGTTCCAAAACATCTGGAGTGTCAAGGTTAGCCATCACTGGCCTACATCATCATCATCATCATCATCATCATCATTTACCTATTCCATTTTTATACTGCCCTTCATTTGAAGATCACAGGGCGGTTCACAACATAAAAATACAAAACGAGAACACAAAATGCATAATGAAAACAAGAACAAATACAAACCAATAACTCCACCCCCTCTCACAGACACATTAAAAAGGCCTTGGGAGCGAATTTAAATCTTCGGTTTGAGCTTTGTGCCACAATCCCCCTCAAACAGCGGTTGAAAATATTGCGTAACCAGTCAGATAATGTACGGAAGTGAGAGCTGGACCATAAAGAAGGCTGATCGCCGGAGAATTGATGCTTCTGAATTATGGTGCTGGAGGAGACTCTGGAGAGTCCCATGGACTGCAAGAAGATCAAACCTATCCATTCTTAAAGAAATCAGCCCTGAGTGCTCATTAGAAGGACAGATCCTGAAGTTGAGGCTCCAGTACTTTGGCCACCTAATGAGAAGACTCCCTGGAAAAGACCCTGATGTTGGGAAAGATGGAGGGCACAAGGAGAAGGGGACGGCAGAGGATGAGATGGTTGGACAGTGTTCTCGAAGCTACTAACATGAGTTTGGCCAAACTGCGAGAGGCAGTGAAGGATAGGCGTGCCTGGCGTGCTCTGGTCCATGGGGTCACGAGGAGTCGGACACGACTGAACGACTGAACAACAACAACAACCAGTCAGAAACAGTAGGGGGCGTGCAATGGGCTGGGCAACAGCAGCACCCAGAAAGTGCAGCAATGCGGAACATCTGCATGCACAAACAGGCATCACAAATATGAAATAAAAGGTATCTGATTCCTAGTGAATGCCTAGTTTGCAGCTGTGGTTCCTAACCCAGTAAATGATACAGGAGCCAGGCTCCGGATGGGGCCACTCATCAAATTAATTGCACAGACAACTCACTGGAAGCTTGCAGCCTTAGTACCTCCGACAATTTGCAAACCCTGCTCCCCCCCCAAAGGCAACCACTAATTCAGAATAAGTTTCAAAGGGGAAAAATTTCCGAATGAGCACACGGAATTAAGTTATGAAATGAATTTTACATTTCCGTAACTGACCCTTCGTGCCAGCTTTGTCCCCTGCTGTCAGTGAAGTTGCTCGATTTGGATTCCTGGGTCATCAGAGAATGGTAGAGTTGGGAGGGACCCCTGGGGGTCATCCAGTCCAACCCCCTGCAATGCCGGAATCTCAGCTCAAGCATCCATGACAGATGGCCACCCAACCAACCTCCAAGGAAGCAGACCCTACCACCTTCCAGGGGAGTTTGTTCCACTGTCGAACAGCTCTCACCACCAGAAAGTTCTGCCTAGTGTTTATGTTATGAGATTTGAAGGAAATGCATGTCTCATCTTTATGGGATGCGAGCAAGGTGCTGCGTGTGAGGACTTCCAGCCTGCTTGGTTTCCAAAACAAAGCCCTTAAATCGTTCCCTACCTGGCGCCAGAGCAGTTTAGGTGCCCGGTCCTCGCCGCCACTCCATGCTTAATCCCAGACCGCCAGTCGAGTGAGATGGAGAGCCATGGCCACCAAGAGAGAAGCCTTTCAGATGTCCCTCAAGGGACAATGTCCTCTCGACTCGGCCGTCTTCCCTGCCGCCTGAGAGATGGTTGGTAGGACAGAAACGGCGGAGAGGTGTCAGAAGACGCCCACTCCAGATCTCTGCTGCTAGCAAAGGCAAGGGTGTTACTCACTGGGAATTACTGTACTATTAAGAGACCTACCCTGTTTTGGTTGGCTTCCAAACCCTCGCTGGGCATGTCCTTACCTGCTACGAAGGAGGCAGCTCTCAACCATGGAAGATGGGGGATGGGGAGGAATCTGAAGTTGGTTGGTTTTGGAGGCAAGGGACCCTGGATTCTTCCCTATTTGAAATGGGGAGTGTGTGTGTGTATTTGGGGGTGGGAACAGAGCCAATATGTTAACATGGGCTACATACCTGACCCAACATGCGCACAGGGATGTGGGGAGCTTGTTACGGGCTTGGCTTTCCTCAGCGCAGATTGGCCTCAAATCAAGCTGCGACTCGTTTTTGCCCAAAGACGTTAAGGAGCAGCTGGGATTAAGGAGCCGAGGAGGAATGTGGTTTGCTTAGTCGTGATGAGCCTCGTACTGTACGGAGGCAGAGTTGCACGATGACAGATGGATAATCGCAGCCCCTTCATGTCTAATACCCCGGGATCGCGTGCTCAATCCAAACCCCGTTTGCAACGAGACCGAGAACCGCAGAAGTCACCCTAAGCAGTCATTTGCTTGCTAATTTCTCTAGCATTAAGCAATTAGATTTCCAGAGCCACCGGCTTAACATCTGCCTCTGGAGCCCTCCTTGTAGGGCTTCCGAAAGCAGGGGAGGAAGTTTTCAGAGAAAAGGTTTGCAGAAGAATGTCAAGTTGGAACGTGTCCAGAGGAGGGCAACCAAAATGGTCAAATGCTTGGAAACGATGCCTTATGAGGAACGGCTTAGGGAGCTGGGTATGTTTAGCCTGGAGAAGAGAAGGTTAAGGGGTGATATGATAGCCATGTTCAAATATATAAAAGGATGTCATATAGAGGAGGGAGAAAGGTTGTTTTCTGCTGCTCCAGAGAAGCAGACACGGAGCAATGGATTCAAACTACAAGAAAGAAGATTCCATCTAAACATTAGGAAGAACTTCCTGACAGTAAGAGCTGTTTGACAGTGGAATTTGCTGCCAAGGAGTGTGGTGGAGTCTCCTTCTTTGGAGGTCTTTAAGCAGAGGCTTGACAGCCATCTGTCAAGAATGCTTTGATGGTGTTTCCTGCTTGGCAGGGGGTTGGACTGGATGGCCCTTGGGGTCTCTTCCAACTCTATGATTCTATGATTCTAAGTTTATAGCAGGAGGTTGCACTCTCTTCTTTAAAACAAAACAAAAACAAACAAACAAACAAACAAACAACTCAGCTGGTTTTTCCTCACCTGTGCACTGTGGGGACAGCTTTCCCATGAACTAGTCACTATTTGCCACTCTAATTAGTGTAAAATGGGAGCAATTGTCCCTTCAAAGGTGCGAAAACTAAGATGGTAAAACACTTTGGAAATTAGAAATGTTTCCCCTGGGTTTTTTTTAAGCCATGGAGGTAAGGCCTCCGAAACAGTGAGGAACCTTTGCCTAATGCAAATTGCATCCCTGGGGGGGGAGGGGGGTCCAACAAATATCAGGAATGCAGCAAGAGCAGGGAGGGGCAGTTTAACCCCTTGCTGCACTCTGGGCGAAAAGGGAATAGCTTCTTTGAAGGCTGTTCGCGCCGAGAGGAAATCCTGCGTTTTGCTTAGGAGCAGGATCAGTCCTGAGATGGACCTTAGTCAGGCTGCTCTTTCCTAACCTCATTCTCCTGAGCTGTGAAATGTGGGGTAAGTACCTTGGCCTACCTTACAGGTTTGTTGCGAAATAATGTATGTGACGAAACGCCTTGGGTTGTATCCAACAGCACATCCTTCCTTTGTGACGACTCCTTTGATCCAGCGGAGGCTTCTGTCGCTAGAAGGGAAGGGAGGTAATCCTTGCCAGTTCCTCTTCTCGCCCCCCACTGCATCCAGCATGTCCCCCCCAAAAAACTGCTTTGGTGGGCTTGGGACCCTTGAGAAGTGTGTGGGAGGGGATCTGGGGGGCTGCAAGAAGGGAGGAGAAATCAGAAAAAGATGCTTTCTCCCCATTCTGCTGCTGCAAGTTTTTTTTCTTCTGGACTGAACAGGACTTGAACACCCCAAAGGAGTGTTGATGTACTACAACTCCCATCATCCCTGACTCTTGGGCCAGGCTGAGTGGGGCTGGTGGGATTTGGAGTTGAATGATACTTAGAAGGTTGTTGCTTCCTCATCCATGCACTAAACTTAAAATTGCTGCGCTTTGAGAGTTGCTACGAGTATTTCTGCGACGCCCCGTTTCACAGATGCGATTCCGCGTCTGGGGACGATCAGGAAACGATGGGAGTCCCTTGAGAGAAGGGAACAAAAAACGGGTTTGCAAGTGTTTTGATGGTGCCTTTCAAAAGCATCCCGCGCCCTGATTTTTTGGGAGATATGGTGAGTGTCACAATGAAAATTACGCACAGCCAAATAAATAAAACTGACTTGCCACCAAACTGTTTTCTTCACCTTTTGGGGTAGATTGTTTTCGGAGACTTTTGATGGAACCTTTCAAGGAGTTGGAGATGGCATTTATAAGAGAAAACAGTCATTCTCCCAGAGCTACAATTCCTAGTATGCTTAATGAACCACATTTACCAGGGTTCTTTGGAGGAACCATGTGTTTAAAATATATGGTATGGGTGGGGTCTTAATCCACCACTGTCGATGGGATGGGACAAGACAGGTGGAATCTACACACATATAAAAAACCCTTTAAAAAGTTTCGAAAAATACATTGAATTTCCCATAGCTCACTGTCGCCATCTAGTGTCACATTTCTGTATTGCACTTTACAACACACATAAAACATTTTATTTGCAGCTGTATAGCTAAGCCTGGAGGCTGTAAGCTAATTTAGGGGGTGAAGGGGAGGTTGCAGGGAAAACACACAGCTCCAGGACGCCCCTGCTGCTGCCCACCTCTCCAACACCTGCCGCCTGAGGCAGCTGATTTATTCTGCCCTGCAGCAGGGCCAGCCCAGGCGTGCAAAGAGGAGGACATTTTTTGCTCTGTCCTTTGAAACAAGAGCCAGTCGCTTGCAATCCAGGCACATATGCAATGCATCTTGCGCTCAGTAATTCAAACCATTTGGTTTCAGGCCGAGGCCAAAGAGGTTGAGCCAAAACACACAAAGCCTCAAGACAACTACAGTTTTATGTTGCACAGAGAGAGTTGTGGATACTTTTCTCGGTTTGGCTGACACAGGCCGTTCCCATGGAATGGGGGGGGGGGAATTTAAATTATGGCAAGGAGGAGGAACTTACGCAACAGCCTCTGGAATACAAAGCCTGGCTGTGCGTGAAGTCTGGAGATACAGGGGAAAGGCAGTGTGGGGTAATGGGTGGAGCACTGGGCTTTGATTTGGGAGAATTGCCGCTCCTGGCACAAGGACCCGATGTGCTATTGAGCAAGTTGGCATCTTTGGCCTCAGCTTCCCTGTCTCCAAAATGGGAACATCCAAGCCTGCCTGCAAAACATTTTTTCATTTTTGCAAAATGGTCAGTTTATTACCGAGCTGCTGTGCAGAGCTCAGATACCCCCCTGCTCAGCTTTCGGAGTGCCATAAACCAACTTTTAAGTGAGCCACAAGAGAACCAGTGTGGGTTACCTGCGGTTGAGTGTCATACTTAGTCCTGGGAGACCAGCAGGGGCGGAGAAAGGTGAGGGCGGTAGAGGCGAGCCACCCCAGGTGTCATTACCAAGGGGGGGTGACATTCAGCGCGCCGCCAGCCCGCAACTCCCGCGTACCCCGAGCCGGGTGGAGGGAAGGAGAGAAGCGGAGGCTCCCTCAACTCCGGACCCAAAGCCTTGTTGTTGTTCAGTTGTTCAGTCGTGTCCGGCTCTTCGTGACCCCATGGACCAGAGCACGCCAGGCACGCCTATCCTTCACTGCCTCTCGCAGTTTGGTCAGACTCATGTTAGTAGCTTCGAGAACACTGTCCAACCCTCTTGTCCTCTGTTGTCCCCTTCTCCTTGTGCCCTCCATCTTTCCCCACATCAGGGTCTTTTCCAGGGAGTCTTCTCTTCTCATGAGGTGGCCAAAAGATTGGAGCCTCAGCTTCAGGATCTGTCCTTCCAGTGTGCATGTGCGGTGACCGTACGGGATGCCCGTATGGACGGTGCGCGAGAGCGGCAGCTCGTACGGACACTGCGCGAGTGGAGCCTGTATGGACTGCTCGCACCCTCGGCCACTCTATAGCTGGGGGGAGGCAGGGGCCATCTTGTCACCCCTCCCAGAGTGGCACCTGGGGCTGCCCGCCCCCTCCGCTCCCCCTTCCTACGCCCCTGCTCCCAGTTTGGTGTCATCCTCAAATTTGATGAGCATCCCCTCCATTCCTTCATCCAAGTCGTTCATCCAACGGGCTCAGGACAGAACCCTGCGGCAGTGCGGCACCCCACTTGCCCCTTTCCCCCAGGATGATGAAGAAGAAGAGAAGAAGAAGAGTTTGGATTTGATATCCCGCTTAATCACTCCCCGAAGGAGTCTCAAAGCGGCTCACATTCTCCTTTCCCTTCCTCCCCCACAACAAACCCTCTGTGAGGTGAGTGGGGCTGAGAGACTTCAGAGAAGTGGGACTAGCCCAAGGTCACCCAGCAGCTGCATGTGGAGGAGAGGGGAAGCGAACCCGGTTCACCAGATTATGAGTCTACCGCTCTTAACCACTACACCACGCTGGCTCTCCCCCTTTAATGTGAAGTAGCTTTAGAATGCGCCATATGTGGGGCAACCATTTTCTAGTCTCCCCAGCCCAAACATCTCCTTGCTCGATCAGCACCGGTTTGTGCTGTTTGCGTAGGATTTGCACTCCTTCGTGAATTGCGTTTGTGTAGCACTTCCAGACTGTATATAATGAGCCTCTTTCAATCTGATCCACAAACCAGTTAAACCTGAGAGCTGGATGGAAGCCAATCACTATTAGGCTTTTAAATAACAATCCCACTGTGGACTCATGTCAAGTTGGTGGGTTGGCCACTTCATTTTATTGTGATTTTACTGTGATTTTGAGCTGTGTTTTAATCAATTGCTTGATTTTGTGTTTTTAATGTATTATATATTTGGCGTTAGCCTCCCTGAGCCTGGCCTTGGCCAGGGAGGGTGGGGTATAAATAAATAAATAAAATAATAATAATAATAATAATAATAAACAATACCTAGGGATTTCCCCCCAAAGTTATTTTTTCCCCTTTCCCTCCTTCTTCCCATGCTTATTTTCATACTTATTACATACAAGAAAAACAATACCGACATGGGGCACAACTTAAGAGGGGAGGGAAAAGGAAAGGAAATAAAATTTACACAATCTGTTACAAAAATTTGCGATTGCAATTTCATGTTACAATAAAAATAAAAATCTCATTATCTTTTATACCCGACCTCCCATTTATTCCTTAATTCTTTTTCATAGATTTACTGCCATATCAAAATACTATTTTTTTATATTAATATTTTCACAGTTTATATTATATAAGCAATTAATAAAAACTGCTGGGATCACTCAAAAGCTGCTACAGATTTTAGCATGGTATAATTTTGTTATAGATATGTTTTGAAGGCCTCCCATTTTGATACAAATTCAATTCTCGGTTTATTGTTTATTTTTTCAGATAGACTACCGGTATCTAATTCAGCAAATTCAGTCATTTTTGTAATAATAATAATAATAATAATAATAATAATAATTTATTATTTGTACTCCGCCCATCTGGCTGGGTCTCCCCAGCCACTCTGGGCGGCTTCCAACAGACTATTAAAATACAATAGTATATTAGACATTTAAAGCTTCCCTAAACAGGGCTGCCTTCAGATGTCTTCTAAAAGTCTGGTAGTTGTTGTTCTCTTTGACATCTGGTGGGAGGGCGTTCCACAGGGAGAGTGCCACTACCGAGAAGGCCCTCTGCCTGGTTCCCTGTAGCTTTGCTTCTCGCAGTGAGGGAACCGCCAGAAGGCCCTCGGCGCTGGATCTCAGTGTCCGGGCTGAACGGTGGGGGTGGAGACGCTCCTTCAGGTATACAGGACCGAGGCCGTTTAGGGCTTTAAAGGTCAGCACCAACACTATGAATTGTGCTCGGAAACGTACTGGGAGCCAATGTAGATCTCTCAGGACCAGTGTTATGTGGTCCCAGCGGCCACTCCCAGTCACCAGTCTAGCTGCCGCATTCTGGATTAATTGCAGTTTCCGGGTCACCTGCAAAGGTAGCCCCCACGTAGAGCGCATTGCAGTAGTCCAAGCGGGAGATAACCAGAGCATGCACCACTCTGGCGAGACAGTCTGCGGGCAGGGAGGGTCTTAGCCTGCGCACCAGATGGAGCTGGTAGACAGCCGCCCTGGACACAGGGGCACAGTTACCCCATTCAGGACCAGGGAATCCCCCACACCCGCCCTCCCCCTGTCCCCCAAAAACAGTACTTCTGTCTTGTCAGGATTCAACCTCAATCTGTTAGCCGCCATCCACTCTTGTTATTTATTGCGGCTGCTGCTGCTGGTAGACCCCATCACACGGCTTCTAAACACCCCTTACTTACAGAACGATGCTTGCTTAGAAAAGGAGACTGTTACCTGTGAGCAGCTGCAGAAAAGCACCACAGAATATCATGGGACTCCTCTATGAGGAAAGGTTGCAGCATTTGAGACTTTAGTTTAGAGAAAAGGTGAGTTAGAGGCGATAGAAGTTCATAACATTCTGCACGGAGAGAGAAAAGTTTTCTCCCTCTCTCTGAACACTAGACTTCTTGGAAATCCCACGAGGCTGATGAAAAGCAAGAACAACCACGTGCGGCACATACCGTATTTTTCGCTCTATAAGGCGCACCTGACCATAGGACGCACCTAGCTTTTAGAGGGGGAAAGCCCCAATTTTTTTAGGATCAGCTCAAATTTCTGCAGCTTCTTTTGCAAAGGAGAAAAGCCCCATTTTTTGAGGATCTGCTCAAAGTTGTTGAGCTTACTTTGCAAAGGGAAAAAACCCTGTTTTATGGAGTTTAACTCACAGTTCTGCAGCTTCAGGAAGCCATTTCTACAGTTTCCAGACAGATAATCTAATCAGCCAGTCCCATGTCGCTGGGGAAACAGCCTCCCTCTGCAAGGGGGCGGGGCTGGAATCTCTCTCCCTGATCGTTTGCTGAGCAGCTGCTCAGAGGGCTTCCTTTCAACACCCCCTTCTCTCTCTCTCTCTCTCTTTTTATTTTTAAAAAAGCACGATCTGCTTTTGCCCCTGGGCAGTTCAGCTCCAGGAACCACACATTCGCTCCACAAGACGCACAGACATTTCCCCTTACTTTTTAGGAGGGAAAAAGTGAGTCTTATGGAGCTAAAAATACGGTAGTTAAACTATGGAACTCCCTCCCACATGAGACAGGGTTGGCCACCAGCTTGGATTGCTGAAAAAGAGGATCAGATAAATTCATGGGAGTGAGTTTAATTGTTTCGACTAAGCAGAGTGAAGAAGGGCTTCCTTCTGTCTGTCCTGACTTTTCCAACATTCAGCTTTGGTCCCCCCCCCCCCAAATATTTGATTTTCCATATTAAAGTTTACATTCACACCACAATGTATTGTATAAAAACAAGATCCCCCAAAATCTCCTGGACTTCCCTCCTCCCCTTTGTGAGTCTTATTGTTAAACCTTTCCTTCTGCATCTTTTGGTAATAATCCAAAATTTTATATCTCCATTATATCCATAGTTCTTCGTTACATTACAAGTGTTATTGCAATCCCACTAAACCATTTTAACTATTTACAGTGGTTTTTAAGATAAATTATAATTTCCCCCCATTCCTTATTAAAGGAACGAAGCAACATTCAGCTTTGTTGGATGGCCAAACTGAGTTCTAGTTAAAACAAAATAAAAAAATTCCTTCCAGTAGCACCTTAGAGACCAACTAAGTTTGTTCTTGGTATGAGCTTTCGTGTGCATGCACACTTATTCAGGTACACTGAAACAGATGTCACCAGACCCTTATATATAGTGAGAGGGTGGGGAGGGGTGTTACTCAGAGGGGTGGTGGGAATGGGTGATAGGCTGATAGCTGTGGTAAACCTGTTGACGACTGTTAATGACTGCAATTAGTCTTACAGGAAAAAGCAAGGGGTGAGAAGGTTAAAAATAGCTTTGTCATGTATAATGAGATAAGAATCCAATGTCTTTGTTCAGACCAGGTCTCTCCATGGTTTTAAGCTTGGTAATGAGTTGCAATTCAGCAACTTCTCTTTCCAGTCTATTTCTGAAATTCCTTTGCAATAAGACAGCTACTTTGAGATCTTGTATAGAGTGTCCTGGGAGATTGAAGTGTTCTCCTACTGGTTTCTCTGTCTTGTGATTCCTGATGTCAGATTTATGTCCATTTATCCTTTGGCGTAGGGTTTGGCCTGTTTGTCCAATATAGAGAGCTGAAGGGCACTGTTGGCATTGGATGGCATACACAATGTTAGACGATGAGTTCTAGTTAGTGTGGCTTTGTGATGCAGTTTATTTCGCTCAAAAACCCTGTATCAAAACACATATAAAATGTGCATATTTTACGGCGACAATACATTGAGAAACCTGTACTTTGAAGCGAGGAAATACATTTAGAAATACATTGTGAGAAAGCAGGTTCAAAATACAATATGCATTTTCATTTGGATTTTTTTTTTAATAAAACCGTAGATCCATATGGAAATGGGACAGAATGGACTCATGAACTAAGATTAACAAAGTGGGTTGGCGTTACCCTGATGGGGGATTCCTTGCCACGTGTCTGGCTAAGTGTAAACATAGACACTTGAACCTTATGGCTTTGATCACCTCCCGGAGATCCTGCAGTCAGATGTCATTACTGCATGAATAATAGAGAGCAGAAGGAAGGGAGGGTCCCATCTGGCTCTTCCATTATGAATGAGTCCCTTTCATTTTTCAAGTGGTCCGGCTACTCTCGGCGGTCCCTCCAGGGAAGCTTCCATTAAGGCAGACTCTCCAGCCTGTCATTAGGCTCAGCGCTGAGCCACAAGAAGACTCGGGAACCAGATAAAGTCCCCCCAGTCTAGACGGAATGGAGGAGAGAGCAAAGGATGCTCACAGGAGCATCCAAACTCAGGACAAGCAGAGCACGTTTTTTAAGCGTATAAGAACATAAGATGACCATTCTGACTATAAAAAGGGTAAAGGTAAAGGAACCCTGAGGGATGCGGGTGGCGCTGTGGGTTAAACCACAGAGCCTAGGGCTTGCCGATCAGAAGGTCGGCGGTTCGAATCCCCGCGACGGGGTGAGCTCCCGTTCCTCAGCCCCTGCTCCTGCCAACCTAGCAGTTCGAAAGCACGTCAAAGTGCAAGTAGATAAATAGGTACCGCTCTGGCGGGAAGGTCAACGGCGTTTCCGTGTGCTGCTCTGGTTTGCATTTACTCCCAAGGTGCCACCTGTGGTTCTCCTCTCCCCCGTACAATAACCCTGCAAGGTAGGTTAGCCTGGCCTAAAGCCACACCCAGCGGGCTTCGTGGCCCAGTGGGGATTTGAACCCTGGTCTCTTGGTTCCTAGTCCGACACTCTAACCACTACACCATGCTGGCTGTTGGTGCCGCACAGATGACGAAATAACCGGAGCTGTGATGAATAACATTCTCCAAGTTCAAACTAGTTGCCTTTCCAGCGTAGTAAAAGAAAAAGCATTTTGTGTCATTACACAATGACACTTGTAATGTGGAATTAATTATGGTTATTATGGATATATAACAGATGGGGAATGGTAAAAGATGTAGAAAACTTTATCTTAAATATGGAACCCATAGAGGGAGGGAAGGAGGTCCGAAGGTTCAAAAGAACCTTGTATTTTAATGTTTGAAATGGTTAAAGTTAAAATGTATAAAATTATGTAAAACAAAACCAAAAAATTATATATCGAAAAAGAAATAGCATTTTGTGACCCATCCAAATTTCTTTATTGCCTCGTGGTCCAAAAGCAGTCTTGGCTGGCGTCGCCGCTCACA
Source organism: Darevskia nairensis (assembly GCA_034642065.1). NCBI lineage: Eukaryota > Metazoa > Chordata > Lepidosauria > Squamata > Lacertidae > Darevskia > Darevskia nairensis. The sequence goes on along the minus strand of JAWWNI010001021.1, from coordinate 115,616 downwards.
TTCTGGGAATAGGAGGCCTGTGAAATAAATTGCACTTCCACGTTTAACCCAAAGTGCATTTGAGGCTCAGAAGAGGCATTGGCTGTCCTGACGCACAGAGCTGGGAAAGAGGCATCCCGGGAGACTTGGCTTGATGGCACAGACTCCCAATGGGCTCCCCGGAGAGGCCGAGAGAGAGAGATGTCAGCTCACACACGAGCGCAGTCTGCAGTGTGGCTGTTATAAATAGAAAAGTGGTATTTCAAGGACCGGCGGCATCTGAGTCCAACCCTCTCCCTCTCTGCCTTTGCTTTATTTTTTTTTATTTTTTTTGGGGGGGGGAATGCACCTGACAGCTCAGGTAGGGCATAGAGAATGGATAGTTGTCATGGATAGTAGTTGATGTATTTTAATGTTTGCTGGAAGCCGCCCAGAGTGGCTGGGGAGACCCAGCCAGATGGGCGGGGTACAAATAATAAATTATTATTATTATTATCCATTGGCCCCATCCTTCATTATCTCCAAGTTCTCAGTGGCGATGTTTATTATTTTACCTTCCCCAAGTTCAGGGCCAGATATAGGTTTGATGAGGCCCTAAGGTAATGGGGCCCTTTATATGTCCAGCTGTCCTTTGTCAACAACAAATTGTCGCTGTTTTTTGTGTTGAATATATGTTATATATGGTAATTGATGGACCTAATAGGTATCTAAAGCCATTTGCACATGTTGGCATGCAACCAGTCCATGCAGAATGTTGTTGTTGTTGTTGTTGTTTAGTCGTTTAGTCGTGTTGGACTCTTCGTGGCCCCAAGGACCAGAGCACGCCAGGCCCTCCTGTCTTCTACTGCCTCCCGCAGTTTGGTCAGACTCATGTTGGTATCTTCGAGAACACTGTCCAATCATCTCGTTCTCTGTCGTCCCCTTCTCCTTGCGCCCTCCATCTTTCCCAACATCAGGGTCTTTTCCAGGGAGTCTTCTCTTCTCATGAGGTGGCCAAAGTCTTGGAGCCTCAGCTTCAGGATCTGTCCTTCCAGTGAGCACTCAGGGCTGATTTCCTTCAGAATGGAGAGGTTTGATCTTCTTGCAGTCCATGGGACTCTCCAGAGTCTCCTCCAGCACCAGAATTCAAAAGCAGGAGGGAAGAGAGCCTGGGCCGGATTTAGGTTTGATGAGGCCCTAAGCTACTGAAGGTAATGGGGCCCTTTATATGTCCAGCTGTCAGCAACAAATTGTCGCTGTTTTCTGTGTTGAATATATGCCATATAGTAATTTATGGACCTAATAGGTAACTAAAGCCATTTGCACATGTTTCCATGCAACCAGTCCATGCAGAATGTAGGCACCCTATATATAGAAAGGAGCAAACCAGTGATATTTGAGGGGGCAGGCTAGCAGGCGGGGCCCATGACATATCATAGGAGCCTACACAACACAAAACACTGTGGCTATATGTAGGTTTTATTTTATTTGTTTTTTATCTTACATTTTGGAAATGTATATCAAGGTTGTTTTTTTCCTTTAATTTTTTTGGGGGCCCCCAAGGGAGTGGGGCTCTAAGCTACAGCTTGTTTTGCTTGTACATAAATCCAGCACTGCCCACGTTCTACGTATGTGATCCATGACAGACCATTGAGGAAGTTCAATGGAAATGGATTCAGTGGAAATGGATTTGATTGAATGTTTGCATCCCACTTTTCCAGAGACAAATGCCAAACTCAAAGTGGCTCACAACAATCGCAAGAAAAGAACAGACAGTACAATCGCTACAACTATCAAACACAACAGCGCACAAATAAAGCAAATAACATCAAATTCATTCGAAATGATGAATTCAACAGGATTCAATAAAGCCATCAGAATTCAGAATATAGTGGTACCTCGCCTAACGAATAACTCGCCTAATGTATTTTTCGTCTAATGAATGACTTCCGGTAAAACAAAATGGCCGCCGCAAACGAATTTTTTCGACTTACGAATTTTTGACCCGATTTTTTTGACTTATGAATTTCCCCCCAATGCATTCCTATGGGGATTCGCCGAACGAATTTTTTCGACTAACGAAAATCACGTCGGAACGCATTATCGTCGTTAGTCGAGGTACCACTGTATCAGAAAAACGTCATAAAATATCAGAAGTCAATATTTGTACAAAATCTACACAAAATTATGTATGTTTACTGATGAATATTTAGTTGCTGGAGTTAGAGTTCAATGTACCATGAAGAAATGTGTGTAGACATGTGTAACAATCTTTATGTATTTATGTATTTATTTATGACATTTAGAAAACACCTGAAGGCAGCCCTGTTCAGGGAAGTTTTTAATCTGTGATGTGTTAATGTATTTTAATGTTTGCTGGAAGCCGCCAAGAGTGGCTGGGGAGACCTGGCCAGATGGGCGGGGTACAAATAATAAATTATTATTATTATTATTATTATTATTATTATTATTATTATGTATTTTTTGTGTTTGTTCTCTTCTTTTTTGTGTTTTCTTTTCTGTAAAATGAAAAATGAATAAATAGAAATTTAAAAACAACAACCATTCATCAAAATGATCAATGGTTCAGTCAGCAGAGCATGAGACTCTTTATCTCAAGGTTGTGGGTTCGAGTCCCGCATTGGCCAAAAAAGATTCCCACATCTCAGGGGGTTGGACTAGATGGCCCTCGTGGTCGCTCCCACTTGCACCATTCTTCGATTCTATGACATTCAACAAAGTCACAGCACCGAAATGTTATATTTTTAAGAGAGAGAATATGACTAGGAACACCCCCAAGTGCTCCTGCGGCCTTTGGGGAAAGTTCAAAAGGTTAGGAAACTGTAAAGCGGTCTCTGTGTTTCTTATTAATGTTTAAACCTTCCATGCCGATAAGAAGCTTTCAGCATTTGCAAACACAAGTGGCTTTTGAAAGGGGGGGGGGGGAATCATCCAAGGGAGGAATGTTTCCACTTGGTGCTTCTCCTTTTTTTCCACGCTTAAACCAGAGCTGTAAATTCTTTATAAAAGCATGTTGCATTTCATTTCCCCTTCGTGCGACTTGTCCCTTCTTGTTTGCAAATGTTTCTGAACATGACCAGAGCAAAAAAACAAAACAAAAAAGAAACAAACCAAAAAAAAAGGAAAGGAAAGGGGGAAAAGTATGAACTTTCCCATCGGGTAAGCAGGTGGACTGTACTTTTGATGTCTTGTTTATTGTTTATGACATGGGTAGGCAAACTAAGGCCCAGGGGCCGGATCCGGCCCAATCACCTTCTAGATCCGGCCCGCGGATGGTCCGGGAATCAGCTTGTTTTTACATGAGTAGAATGTGTCCTTTTATTTGAAATGCATCTCTGGGTTATTTGTGGGGCATAGGAATTCGTTCATTATTTTTTTTCAAAATATAGTCCAGCCCCCCACAAGGTCTGAGGGACAGTGGACCGGCCCCCTGCTGAAAAAGTTTGCCAACCCCTGGTTTATGACTACTTTTTGTGGGATGTAATCCACTGGAGCAGTCAAATATAACATTCCTTGTTTCCCTAGAGTGGACACAGGCAGGCGGATGTTACTCCAGCCAGTATAACTTCCTGTTCCACTGGTCTGGAGCCTCCTTCCCCTGCGTGTGACCTGGGAGATGGGTGTGATGCTGGATGACTCCATAATAGAGCCATCATTCTCTTGATGCCATTTTCTTCTCTTGATGCTGTTCTCTTAATGTATTTTGCTGTCTGCTGGCTCTCAGCCAGCAGCACATGGGCTCTATCCCCATATGGGATAAACTCACACTATGTTCTGTAACTATGAGTTAAAGCCTGTCTTCAGGGATCATACTGTGAACTGAATGTGAGTAAACTTCTTGTTACTTTTTAGTAGTAGTAGTAGTAGTAATAATAATAGTAATAGTATTAATAATAATAATAATAATAATAATAATACCCCGCTCATCTGGCTTTATTCTTTTAAGATGGATCAAAGGGGACTTACCAGGACTAATCCAGTTTGGACAAGCCAGACTGGATTGCTTAACGAAAGAGATTCAAACAAACCTGCAAACTAGCTTCCTGCTGTATTGAGGGGAATCTGCTCTGCTACATGACTCTCTAGCGTGAATGAAGGAAGGATAATATTTAATCAATATACTAGCCTTAACTTTCCCACACTTTTATCAGCAGAGAATTTATTTCCTCAGACTTTTAAAGAAGAACAATCTGAGTGAGAGACTACTGGTGTCCTTCTACCGAGGCTCCATAGAGAGCATTCTTATATACTGTATTTGTGCTTGGTTCTCCAGCTGCACAGCCAGGGAGAAGAAGATACTTCAGAAGGTCATAACCACAGCCCAAAATATTATTGGTCATCCTCTCCCATCTCTGGAAGAACTATACAGTTCCCGTTGCCTTAAAAAGGTTAACAACATTTTAAAGGATCCATCTCATTCGGGATATAGTCTCTTTGCACCACTGCCTTCGGGTAGAAGATATAGAACAATTAGATCAAGAACAAATAGACTGAAGAATAGTTTCTACCCAAGAGCTATAACCATCTTAATGCTGTAACCAGATAATATGACTTTGGAGAGCTGTGATGGGTGTATGCATGTGTGTATGCATGTGTGGCTTTTTTTGGTGTGTGTGTGTTTTATGCTGTTTTTTTTCTTTTTCTTTCTGGTTTTTATGGGATGGCATGCAATTTCATTGCACTTGTATAGCGTTGTGCTTGTACTTGTGCAATGACAATAAATAAATTATCTTATCTTATCTTATCTTATCTTATCTTATCTTATCTTATTTGTAGTTCTGCAATTCTCTAATATATTGTAAGCTGCCTTGAGCATACCGGTAGTTTTAACTTTGGAAAAGTGTCACACAAATAAAATGATTGATTGATGTCCCACGGAGACGAATCCCAGGATCGGTCTCAGTCGTCCCTTACCACCTTCAAAGCACCTGCGAGCAAAAGTGAGCCATCCCAAGACTGTGCTCTTGAGTTGTTTTGGCACATCTGCAGGAACCAAGGAGCTTTCTGCCAATCAGCCCCCAGGCTGCTCTTCTGAGTTCTGCAGAGGATGCTTTGTCCCAGCTTGCTCCAAGAGGTTTCTTTTCCCCCCGGGTTAAGAGAAAGTGTGCTTCATAGAGAAAAATGGATCCACGGTCCCCCCCAGTAAGGATGGACATGGGAAGGTGCTGGTCCAAGACATTTTGCTGCCTGAGGCAGCCAAGATAGCAATGCCAGTTATAGACAGCACTGTTCCCTTTCCACTGCAGTCCATCTTCCGTAAAAAAACAAAAACAAAAAAACTTCATTCATCTAGATCAGGGGTAGGCAGCCTAAGGCTGGATGCGGCCCAATCGCCTTCTCAATCCGGCCCACGGATGGTCTAGGAATCAGCATGTTTTTCCATGAGTAGAATGTGTGCTTTTATTTAAAATGCATCTCTGGGTTATTTGTGGGGCCTGCCTGGTTTTTTACATGAGTAGAATGTGTGCTTTTATTTAAAATGCATCTCTGGGTTATTTGTGGGGCATAGGAATTCGTTCATTTTTTCCTCCAAAATATAATCTGGCCCACCACATGGTCTGAAGGACGGTGGACCGGCCCACGGCTGAAAAAGGTTGCTGACCCCTGATCTAGATGTCCGCTGTAGTGAAACTACATAGCACCCGTAATTAACATAAAGTTCATAATCACATTGTCATTATGTTGCCACAGTCACGCCTCCCAACATTCAGCTTCTTTGAATGTCCAGGAATTCCAGTGTCTAGTTCAAGGACACATTCCAGACTGGGAACACAATGCAAGGAGGGAATCTGGTGAGATCTCTGGCTGATAGATCTGACCAGACTGGTCTCCCCTCACCTTGATATTCATTCTGGAAGGCAGAGGGGCTTTCAACCTCATGGCAACCTCTGTCCTCCACCTGGCTAATAGCAGGAGTCCCAGAGGGGGCTTTCATCCTGCTCTTCAGTCCCAAAGCTGATGCAGACAGGATCGTTTCAGAGGAAGAGTTTGGAAGCATCTGCCCGATAAGAACTTGCATGCCCGACTGCTGCTAAGTCCAGACACAGCAGGCGAGTGTGAATAACCTTTTAGTACGTGTGATGCAGAACCTGAATCATCACTCTGGGTGATAAGCACTGGAGCACTGATAGTTTGACCTCCAAAGGGTGCCCAGATGCGTTAGGCTGGTTTGGATATTTCAGGAGAGAGGAGCCCCTGTTGCAGAGCAGCAGCTCTGAAGTGCCCTCTTTCTCATCGGAAGCGAGCTGACAGAACATTTCCTCTCTGATAAAACACCTGCCTCTCACAGGCACCTTCTTCTGGAGGTGATTCCCACCTGGAAGCCCCGTTTCTATTGTGTTGCCTTGTATTTGTGGCTGTGGATTCTCTGATGCCGACAGTGGGAGTGTCAAGCCAGCTTGTTCAACATTCCCCTGCTGAACAACTCACACTGTCAGATATTTGAAGATGGCTCTCATATCACCTCTCAGTCTTCGTTGTTGTTGTTGTTTAGTCGTTTAGTCGTGTCCGACTCTTTGTGACCCCATGGACCAGAGCACGCCAGGCACTCCTGCCTTCCATTGCCTCCCGCAGTTTGGTCAAACTCATGTTGGTAGCTTCGAGAACACTGTCCAACCATCTTGTCCTCTGTCGTCCCCTTCTCCTGGTGCCCTCCATCTTTCCCAACATCAGGGTCTTTTCCAGCAAGACTTCTCTTCTCATGAGGTGGCCAAAGTATTGGAGCCTCAGCTCCAGGATCTGTCCTTCCAGTGAGCACTCAGGGATGATTTCCTTCAGTATGGATAGGTTTGATCTTCTTGCAGTCCATGGGACTCTCAAGAGTCTCCTCCAGCACCATAATTCAAAAGCATCAATTCTTTGGCGATCAGTCTTCTTGATGGTCCAGCTCTTACTTCCATACATCACTATTGGGAAAACCATAGCTTTAACTATACGGACCTTTAGCTTAAACTATACAGTCTTCTCTACTCCATGTTAAACATACGTAGCTCCTTCAACCATTCCTCATAAGGTTTGGTTTCCAGAACCCTGATCATCCTAGTTGCCCTCCTCTGCAGACGTTCCAGCTTGTCAATATCCTTCCTAAATTGTGGCACCCGGAACTGAGCACAGGACTCCAGGTGAGGTCTGGCCAAGGCAGAATAGACCATTGTGAGAACAGGATGCTGGACCAGATGGGCCATTGGCCTGATCCAGCAGGCTTTTCTTATATGTTCTTCCCTGGGAATGTCTGCCTGTGATGGATAGAGGAACTTTTGCACTGTTCCCCAAGGACCTCTATGCTGGGTGTTCGGGTAGTTTGTATGGTTTGAGGGTTGGCGGCTTTTATATACAGGTATTTGTCATTCCATATAAGAAATCCAATCCTTTTAAAAGAAAGAAAGAAATGGTTTGGAATGGAAAGGTAGTGAAGAAATGCTCAACTTGGATGCTGCAGCTTGTGGTGGTCCGAGGGTATCCGGGAAGCGAGGTTCAGGTCCGGTTCAGGGTTCGAAGAGTCGGCAAGTAGTCAGTCTAGAAGAGTCGAGACACGGAATGGAGCCGGGAGCCAGGAATGGTAGGGTACAGGAACACAGGCAGGATCAGACAAACAGCAATGTTGCTTCCACAACCTGGGATCCGGCAGCCTTTTATCTCTGACGAGGTAATGGCCGGTCCCGATCCCCCAACGACTCACCACCCTGCCTCGCCCGAAGGTGAGCACTCCTCCTGCAAGTACTCAGGTCTCTCCTTCTTTCAGACCTGAGTCTCTGCAGCTTGGGAGACGCCGGTGGGTTACTAGACCCAGGGGCCGCCTCAGCCTCTCCTGACTCAACCGGCAGAGGAGCAGCTGTCAATGATGACCCAGCTGACAACAACGAGGTATTCTCCGCACCTGGAGCCAGGATAGGGTCAGGCCCCTGACTCGGCTCAGGTGGTGCTTGTTACAGGGGAACCTGTACAGACTGGGGCTCCTCAGGATCAGGCCCCAGACTTGGTTCAGACAATGTCTGGGGCAGAGGATCCTGTACAGACTGAGACTCCTCTGGTTCTGAGTCCGAGCCAGAATCCCACACAGCTGCTCATCCAAGAAAGAGAACTGAGATGGTTTGTCAAAGTCCTTTTTAAAGGGGGAGAAGCCATCATTCCCTACCCCCATTGAAGAGCACATGTCCTAAAGTAAACACCCAGCAGGGCATCCTTATCACAACATTGAGGGTGGGGAGGGTGGGACCTACAATGGCATCATTGTGGTGAAATCAGTAAACACAGCTGGTTTGTTGACAGCCAAAAAAACTCTCCACTAGAGCATAATTTTGAGAAATACAACCATTCATTGAGAGCCCAATGATAGATATATGGTATGACTAGCAGTTACTTGCGAGATTACATGGTTTATCTGGAAATTGATGCAAGGCCCGGAAGCTTTTCTGTTTGCTCGTGGATGTTGCGAAGCCAGATTCTTTTTTGCCGTGGCTGTTTATCTTGAAGTGAAGCAATGAGGAGAAGAAGAAGAGTTTGGGTTTGATATCCCGCTTTATCACTCCCCGAAGGAGTCTCCAAGCGGCTCACATTCTCCTTTCCCTTCCTCCCCCACAACAAACACTCTGTGAGGTGAGTGGGGCTGAGAGACTTCAGAGAAGTGGGACTAGAAGCCCAAGGTCACCCAGCAGCTGCATGTGGAGGAGCGGGGAAGCGAACCCAGTTCACCAGATTACGAGTCTACCGCTCTTAACCACTACACCACACTGGCTCTCAGTTAGGCGAAGGGGGGGGGGGTTGATTCAGGAATGCTGTCCAAGGACACCGAATCTGTCAGCTGTCTCTCTACTGCCATTTCCCTTTCTAGCTGTCCCTCACCCAGTATTTCCCAGCTTTCCCTCTCTGCAATATGGCCCTTCTGCAAACTACTGTCCGAAATCAATATTGCCCTCCTGCCCTTGGGAAGGTTCAGAAAAGGGGGGGGGGCACGGCTCCCACCATTCCTCCTCAGTCCAGTCCCTGACACTTGGTCCTACTTGCAGGCTTCCCAGGGGCATCCGCTTGGCCACTGTGAGAACAGGATGCTGGGCTAGATGTCATCTTGATGAAAGCCACAGCATATGGCTGTCACTGGAGGCATCTGCTGATAGCAAGTAGGACTTGACTGCATGGGTTGGGTTCCGTTGCAAGAGCATCCTCAGAGAGCCAAGCCAGTTTACTACCCAGGACAATAAAACCACCCTGCGCGTTGTCAGTTTTGTCGGCTAAAGAGCAGGTTCTGTCTTGCCTTAGTGATCCTAAAAAAAGAGGCATTCATTCACCTGGTTAGAAGATGACACAACATGACTCACACACTCTTGCGAAGTCCAAACCTGTCTGTCTTGACCCAGTCACCTGGCAAACACAAAGGATGAGCTCCGGAGGTGGTTACCCAAGACATTTCCCTGCCATCTGCCAACAAAGCAGATGAGCATCGCCCGGTTCTTGGCACAGCTGGGCATTCAGGGCTGGAGCACAATTCAAAGTGTTGGTGCTGACCTTTAAAGCCCTAAAGGGCCTCGGCCCAGGATTCCTGAAGGAGCTTCTCCACCTTCATCGTTCAGCCCGGACACTGAGGTCCAGCACCGAGGGCCTTCTGGCAGTTCCCTCACTACGAGAAGTGAGGTTGCAGGGAAACAGGCAGAGGGTCTTCTCGGTGGTGGCACCCGCCCTGTGGAATGCCCTCCCACCAGATGCCAAGTAATTTTGTTGTCCCCAAAGGGGACAATGACAATAAAATATATTCTATTCTATTCTATTCAAAGACAAAAACAACTACCAGACTTTTAGAAGACATCTGAAGGCAGCCCTGTTTAGGGAAGCTTTTAATGTTTGATGGATCACTGTATTTTAATATTTTGTTGGAAGCCGCCCAGAGTGGCTGAGGAAGCCCAGCCAGATGGGCGGGGTATAAATAATAAATTATTATTATTATTATTATTATTATTATTATTAAGCCACACAAAGCATTCTATAGAGGTAGCCTCTTGATATAGTAGGTTTACTTGACTGTATCCCAACGTGAACGTATGCAGAGGAAGGCAACCAAGATGGTAAATGGTCTGGAGACCAAGCCTTATGAGGAATGGTTGAGGGAGTTGGGGATGAGCCTGCAGAAGACTGAGAGATATAATAATAATAATAATAATAATAATAATAATAATAATAATAATAATAATTTATTATTTGTACCCCGCCCATCTGGCTGGGTCTCCCCAGCCACTCTGGGCGGCTTCCAGCAAATATTAAAAAACAATACATTAACATGTTACAGATTAAAAACCTCCCTGAACAGGGCTGCCTTCAGGTGTTTTCTAAAGGTCATGTGGTTGTTTATTGCTTTAACCTCTGATGGGAGGGCGTTCCACAGGGTGGGTGCCACCACCGAGAAGGCCCTCTGCCTGGTTCCCTGTAGCTTCGCTTCTCGCAGTGAGGGAACCGCCAGAAGGCCCTCGGCGCTGGATCTCAGTGTCCGGGCTGAACGGTGGGGGTGGAGACGCTCCTTCAGGTATACTGGACCGAAGCCATTTAGGGCTTTAAAGGTCAGCACCAACACTTTGAATTGTGCTCGGAAACGTACTGGGAGCCAATGTAGATCTCTCAGGACCGGTGTTATGTGGTCCCGGCGGCCACTCCCAGTCACCAGTCTAGCTGCCGCATTCTGGATTAATTGCAGTTTCCGGGTACTATGATTGTGATCTTCAAATATCCAAAGGACTGTCTCATGGATGGTGGGTGCAAGCGTGCTTTCTGCTGCTCTGGAGGGTAGGATCCCATGGACTCAAATGACAAGAAAGCTAAATGTTAGGAAGAAACTTCTGGTGGTAAAAGCTGTTTGACAGTGGAATGGACCTCCTTGGAAGGTGGTTATTTAACACCTGGGCATCCCTTCCAGCTCTACAATTCTATGATTCTATGAAGAACCCCTAGAAGTGTGCGGTGTAATCCAAAATGCTAAATGTTCCATATTCTGATCTGAAGATTACTTGGTCCTTTAATTAAGAGGTCACCTTCTGCACTGTGTTCCTAAAAGATCTGTGGCACCCTTGACTGCAAACCGTTTATTTCCCATCCAGTTTCTGCATGGTGCAGTACGTGTGAAGCCTCCCAGTCTCTCCCCATCGCACACCTGACCTTGGCCACGTCCTCGGAGGATGCGCAAGTCATAAAGGGAGACAGGAATGGGAAAGTGCCGCGTTTTCTGCTACACCGAGCAAATTACCATGCCAATTCATCAAGGCAAACATATGGGGATCTCTTCCTGCCTTTGCAACGAAGGCGTTCTTGACTGCAGGGGACGAACTGCAAACCTCTCCAGGAGTTTGCAGAGAGCTGAAACCACTGTTTCCGACTGGTGCGGCTCCTCTCACCCTTTTGGATACAACATCGAAGAACCATTAAGAGCCAGTGTGGTGCAGTGGTTAAGAGCGGTGGACTCGTAATCTGGTGAACCGGGTTCGCTTCCCCGCTCCTCCGCATGCAGCTGCTGGGTGACCTTGGGCTAGTCCCACTTCTCTGAAGTCTCTCAGCCTCACTCACCTCACAGAGTGTTGGTTGTGGGGGAGGAAGGGAAAGGAGAATGTGAGCCGCTTGGAGACTCCTTCAGGGAGTGATAAAGCGGGATATCAAATGCAAACTCTTCTAAGAGCTTGCTGGAGCAGACCAGTCTCCCACATAGTCCAGCATGTTGTTGTCACAGTTGCCAACCAGATGCCTGTTGAAAGCCTGCAAGGAGGACCTGAGCCCGAGAGCCCTGTCTCCATATATATATATATATATATATATATATATATATATATATATATGTTCATAAGTGTGCCAAGCAAACAAGGCCACATGCGAGTATTTCTTTGTCTCAGGAACAAAGGGGGTTTGCCCCTCCAGCTACTCAGCAGCCCTCCCTCTGCCTGAGTGATAATTCCTGGCATCCTGATACCTGAGTGCCAGACAGGTAGCCATTCCAGAGAAAACAAACCCAGATGAAGACAAAAGGGTGTGTGATTAACTTGGCTGAGAAACAGGGAAATGTAAATACCTCTTTGTTTCACTTGGTGGGTGTTTAGTGGAGGACAAGAGGGGGCAGGGTCCAGGATGCTCAGATTGCTGCCACCAGACCTCCCCTTTCATGATGTAACCATGATGTATTGGGGTGTGTGTGTCTCAGACTACACCCCTCCTATGGTGTATGCATGGTGTTTCTGGGGGGTGGTCTTGGTCCGGGGGGGGGGATTCAAAATGTCTATATAGGGGCGGGCGCACGTTTTTTTCTAGGTTGCTCCTGCATCCAGCATGTGGTGAGTGAGAACCCTGTTGCAACAGTGTTTGTTAATAAAGATCAGGCTGACTAGCCGCCTTGCTTCCCATTAGAACTCTGGTCTGGTCTCTGTCTTTTCTGCACAGGCAGGGGTTTCAAAATAACGTCCTGCTGAGGTTCAGGATTCCACCCAGAATCGAACCCTTTATCTAGATAACTCTCTTAAATTCTTACAACACCAGGAAGCCGAGAGCCATTCTGGCTAACAGCCACCGATAGCCCTGCTTGAATGTCATAAAACCTCAAAGCAGTTTACAGGTTTTTTTTGGGGGGGGGTGCTATAATTTTTATAGAAGTACATGACATCTCACAATAGTGAGATAGATAGATAGATGATCCTATATAATAATCTCCCTGTGTCCCTGCGTCCACCGTCCGTGTGTCAGTGGAATTGGGAAGTGCGCATGCGCTCCACTGACACAGAGATTGGAGCGCAGAGAGGAGGAGGAGCCTGATTGGTTGGAGCGCAGCGCGAGCGCAGCGCTTGCGCTTCGCGAGCCTCCGAACCTCTCCGCTTCAATCGCCGCCGCCACCGCTCCTACCGCCGCCTCCTCCTGCTCTGGGGCCAGAAGCCGCAATGGCGGCTGCTCCCCGCGCGCTGCTGCTTCTCCCCCTCCCTTCTTTCTCCCCGCCTCAGCCGCCCGTGGCGGCGGCGGGGAGGGCGGCCGTCGCTGCCGGCGGGGCAGCGGCAACAGGCGGCTCTGCCATGGTGGTGGCTTGGCCGGCTGAGGCGGGGAGAAGGAAGGGAGGGGGACAACTGCATATTGCGCCTCGGGTCCCGGTCGCCGCCGCTAGCGCCCATTATTAATGGGCTGAATTCAACTAGTAAATAGATATTTAATATAAACACATACGTAATACAGCAAAAGTGATAAGTGTAACCAATGCAAATGTATGCAGAAACAGAAAAAAAAAAACATGATGGGGAGGGAGAAATGAAAACAACTCAGAATACAATGGAGCATTTAACTATCACATATATTTTTAAAAGGAAAAATAGGCAAGTCGATTCATTTCTCAATAAAGCCTCTCCACGTGCTTATCTGTAGGGGGTTTAGTGGGCCGTTCAATTGAGTTAACATAGGAGAAAAACTTAAAAGATTCTTTTAAAAATTGACATGTTTTAAGTCTTTATCTCACCATGTTGTTGTTGTTGTTGTTGTTTAGTCGTTCAGTCGTGTCCGACTCTTCGTGACCCCATGGACCAGAGCACGCCAGGCACGCCTATCCTTCACTGTCTCTCGCAGTTTGGTCAAACTCATGTTAGTAGCTTCGAGAACACTGTCCAACCATCTCATCCTCTGTCGTCCCCTTCTCCTTGTGCCCTCAACCTTTCCCAACATCAGGTTCTTTTCCAGGGAGTCTTCTCTTCTCATGAGGTGGCCAAAGTACTGGAGCCTCAACTTCAGGATCTGTCCTTCCAGTGAGCACTCAGGGCTGATTTCCTTCAGAATGGATAGGTTTGATCTTCTTGCAGTCCATGGGACTCTCCAGAGTCTCCTCCAGCACCAGAATTCAAAAGCATCAATTCTTCGGCGATCAGCCTTCTTGATGGTCCAGCTCTCACTTCCATACATCACTATTGGGAAAACCATAGCTTGAACTCTACGGACCTTTGTTGGCAAGGTGATGTCTTTGCTTTTTAAGATGCTGTCTAGGTTTGTCATTGCAAAATGGTGACCAGCTATTTCCTTTTTCTGAGGAACTTCAAGCCCTCCTAACTTATCTTCCTTCTTAGAGTTCTTCATCTTTAAGCTAGATTTGGATTGGCGCACAGCCTTCCAAACAGAGAGCTGTCCTCTGTAGAATTTGACATGTGGCCACTTCATGCTTTAGCTCAGCTTTGCCCAATGTGTTGTCTTCTAGATGTTTTGAACCACAGCTCCCACCAGCCCCGGCCAGCATTGCCAATAGTCAGGGATGATGTGACTTGTAGTATACAGTGGTACCTTGGTTCTCAAACGCCTTGGTACTTGAACAACTTGGAACCAGAACGCTGCAAACCCGGAAGTAAGTGTTCCTTTTTGAGAGCACTTTTCGGAAGCCGAACACACTCCGTTTTGAGTGCCACACTTCCGATTTTAGCATTACGCTGACGATTTGAGTGCTACTCTGAGGTCTGCCTGTTTTTGCTATTTCTTTTGTGTTTTTGTTTTTGCGGCTTTTTTGTTTTGTTTTTGTGACTGTGTGGAACCCAGTTCAGCTACTGATTAATTGTGTGACGGCAGTACATTGTTTGTTGCTTTCGTTTTATGGATCAGTGGTCTCGTTAGATAGTAATATTCATGTCAAATTGCTATTTTAGGGGTTGTTTTTAAAAGTCTGGAATGGATTAATCCATTTTGCACAACTTTCTATGGGAAAGCGCGCCTTTGGTTTTGGAATGGACTTCCGGAAGGGATTAAGTTTGAGAACGAAGGCACAACTGTATATTTAAAAATACTCTGAGAGCAACAGGTTATGGAGAGCTGCTTTAAGCTGTTGCTCCTCGGATGGTGGCGACTTCATGCTATGTGGCAAATCAGTTTTGAAGCTAAGAGGTTCTCTCCAAGCACAGCTCTGTGATAGAGCAATCATTTTGCACGCAGGAGATCTGGAGTTCAGTCCCTGTCATCTTCAGTTAGGAGGATGGAGCAGGAAACCCCACTGGGCTTACCCAAAAAGCCCCCTGGATCTCTGCCCAGGTCTGCTAATGGCGATTGTAGCTGTACTTCGGCTGCTGACAAGTCCCAATGCAGATTCTCATTGTTTCCTCAAGGGGATAAGAGCTTCGATTCAGACAGATGGAGGGAGTGGAGGTGTGAAAAGTGCAAGGAAATGACAGGGCAGTTGATCAAGTTCAGATAGATCCCGGATGAATGAAAGCAAAGGGTGGATTATTGTGACCGGGAGCAAAGCCACGATCACACGAAGATGTTGAGATGAGGCTATAAAGCAGGGGTCAGCAACCTTTTTCAGCTGTGTGGGCCGGTCCACCGTCCCTCCGACCATGTGGGAGGCCGGACTATATTTTTTTGGGGGGGGGGGGATGAATGAATTCCTATGCCCCAGAAATAACCCAGAGATGCATTTTATTTATTTATTTTTTCTAAAAAAATTATTGGTTTTAACAAAATAATACCATTAAAGAAAAACAGACAATACTAAACAAAAAAAACAAAAACAAAAAACCGACAACAATAATACACATAAAAACATACATGATTCATTTCCTAATAATCCTTCTTATCATTGTGGGTTAACTTCCTCCTGTCCTCTCTTCCTGCGTTCATTGTATATCATCTTTAGTAATTTCTTGACATCATTAAAACATTTTTAATTAATTAACCTCAAATATCTCTTCTATCCTAATGTCAATATCATTTATTCCAACAATTATAAACCTTAAATCAGTGATGGCTAACCTTGACACTCCAGATGTTTTGGAACTACAACTCCCATCAT
This sequence comes from Darevskia nairensis, assembly GCA_034642065.1. Classification (NCBI taxonomy): domain Eukaryota; kingdom Metazoa; phylum Chordata; class Lepidosauria; order Squamata; family Lacertidae; genus Darevskia; species Darevskia nairensis. The sequence goes on along the minus strand of JAWWNI010001021.1, from coordinate 99,877 downwards.
CCCTAGCTAACAGGACCAGTGGTCAGGGATGATGGGAGTTGTAGTTCCAAAACATCTGGAGTGTCAAGGTTAGCCATCACTGCCGTAAATCTATCCTCTAAGTTGATGCATTTTAAATAAAAGGACACATTCTACTCATGTAAAAACACCAGGCAGGCCCCACAAATAACCCAGAGATGCATTTTAAATAAAAGGACACGTTCTACTCATGTAAAAACACACCGATTCCCGGACCGTCCGCGGGCCGGATTGAGAAGGCGATTGGGCCACATGGGGCCCACGGGCCTTAGGTTGCCTACCCCTGCTATAAAGTGAGCACAGACTGATGGGCTGGGGGTTCCCGGAGGTTCCTGACGTTGCACGATTTGCATGTGGACCCCCGGAGCTGAACCCTCATGTAAGACACAAGCCCACTGGACAGACAAATGTGTGGTTTGAGCAGAGCTATCAGCTTTTGGCACCGGAAATCCAAATTTATGAACTTGTATAAGATACATGAATTGGATACATGAATCCCCAAGCTTTCCTCTCCTTTTTGCAAATCTGTATTTCATTTGCCTGTTTTGAAGCTTGCGGCAGACACTGCCAACCGGAACGAAAATACATCGCCTCTCCGTTAACCGAGTCATCGAGGACAATGTTCGACAAGACTTATTACAAGACCATTTACATACAGGGATGGTGCAATATTCGAACAATGTCAGCCCGGAGGAGCAGCTTAGTTTCTGAGCAAAAAGAGCTGTTGTCTTCCATGGCCTGCATGTGAACCTCCCTGAAACATTTGGCTGACCACTCCGTGGGAAGGACTCCGGACAAGGTGGACCCTGGGCCTGATCCAGCAGGGCTCCCATTCAGCTACTATTTTAAAAAACTTCTCCAATGCAATTTAAAATAAAACAGCAATTTAATTTTTTTTAAAAGGTGGGTCCCAAAAATATCCACCTCAAGTGTCAAAAGCCAGAGAAAGAGGGGCATATTCAACATTCTCCAAAAGCTGTGCAATGAGGGTGGCAGACACATATCTATGGGGAAAGAGTTCTGCAGCTTTGGGGCCACCACAGAGAAGACCCTCGCCCAGACCACCACCTCTTAAGTTTTTAATGGGAAGTTTTTAATGTTTGATGTTTTATCGTGGTTTTAATATACTGTTGGGAGTTGCCCAGAGTGGCACCCCCACCCACCGTTCCCCCCTCCACCTCTTTCCCCCCTTTCGTCCTAATGTAACACTAATGTCTCAACAAGTGAAACTGATCTGTAGAAAATGCAACTTGAAAAAAGAGACATTGCACATACTTTTGTAAACCAAGAAATCTTTAATAATAAAAAAGAACACACCCAAGTAAAAACAATTAAAACTAAAGAGAGATTAAAACACGCCAACATCTGCATGCCTGGAAGACTTACCTAAACAAAAGTGTTTTAAGCTGAAAAGAAAACAGCAAATGCACCTTCCTGATGTCAATTGGCAGGGAGTTCCAAGGGTAGGTGCTGCCTCAGTAAAAGATCAATTTTGTACGAGTGCAGAAGAATATTGTGTGGCTGGCTGGCACCCTGTTACCCTTCCAGGCAGGGGCATAGCAAGGAGCGGGGGCGGTGGGGGCGGGTCGCCCCGGGTTCCACCCCAGAGGGGGGTGACACTTTTTTTGTAATTTTTTTTTTGTAAATTTTAACTTCATTGAAAAAAAGATATAATAGACACCCACACACACACACCAACCCCCCACACCTCACAAAGTGGCACCATCAGAGGGGGGTGACACTTTTAATTTTTTTAATTTTTTTTTTAATTAAAGTGGTGGGGGTGACAAAAAAAATTCCGCCCCGGGTACCACCTGGGCTTGCTACGCCTCTGCTTCCAGGACACTCCATTCCATTCCCCCTCTCCCCTGGTTTTTTGTTCCCCACCCAACTGTCAATCAGCACACACACTGGAGTTTCACCAGCCTGCCTGAGAGGTGGTGTCTTGGTTTCATAAGCAATGATACACTCTGTCTGAAAAATGGATTCAGAGACAGAAAGTGGGACCTGCACCCAGCATGGAGGGCTCTGGTTCCAGCCAGCCACTCAGCTATGCCCATTTCCAGGTGACTCCATTCCGTTCCTCTCCTCCGTGGTTTCCCGGACTATCTTTCCAACATTCGCTGGCCACTGAGCATGATAATTCCTGGTTGGTCTGTTGGGGGGTTTGCCTGCTCTTTGGTGAATTTCCTTAGCCCCCAAATAATTTTGTGTGCTACTGTGAATGGCTGGGTTTCTCTGAGTGTTCTTATAATTCTCTCTTGTGGGTGAGTGGTGCAGTTTTGGCCACACAAGCGGTAGCCCCTGGAGAAGGAGTTGACTAGTGCATATTTAGGATAATGGGATTTCCTGCACTCCTAGACTTAAAGGTAAAGGGACCCCTGACCATTAAGTCCAGTCGCGGACGACTCTGGGGTTGTGGCGCTCATCTCGCTTTATTGGCGGAGGGAGCCAGCGTACAGCTTCTGGGTCATGTGGCCAGCAGGACTAAGCAGCTTCTGGCGAACCAGAGCAGCGCACGGAAACGGCGCTTACCTTCCCGCAGGAGAGGTACCTATCTATCTACTTGCACTTTGATGTGCTTTCGAACTGCTAGGTGGGCAGGAGCTGGGACCGAGCAACGGGGAGCTCACCCCGTCGCGGGGATTCGATACCACCAACCTTCTGATCGGCAAGCCCTAGGCTCTGTGGTTTAACCCACAGCGCCACCTGCATCCCTACTAGACTTACCTGGAGGCAAATGTCTAACAGTGCAATGCTGCACAGTCTACTCAGAGGTAAGACCTTTGGAGTTTAATGATGCTTAGCCCTTAGCAACTTTGCCTAGAGCTGTGCAGGCTACATTCCACTCACTAACTGCAAGAAATTTTTAATGGCAACTCTTTGAAAACGTCTTGATGCAGATATGCCCCTTTCAAGGGAACAGAAGGCAAGCAAGGGATTCATTCCAGATTGTAAGAGCGCTGCTGCCATCTCCTGGCTCTTGTGACACATTAATAGGCTGGCAACTGTCTGCCACAAGAGACAATGGAGTTCGCCTCCGGGGGTGAAGTCAAACTGCTGTGTTAGAAAATGCACAGAAAATCACGCAGAAAAACTTGGATACACACTGATCCGCTCATCTAAGACGCTACGCTTGAAAAGATTTGAAAAAAACAGGACTACTTATATGACAATTCACCGTAAACATCATTATTCACATTGATTCAAAAACGAGTTGATGAAGGCGTCTGCTCCGAAACAGGGCCCTGTCCTGGTTCCCTAGCTTTGCATCGTACATCTGGTCCTCATCCCGGAAGTCCTTGCCTCGACTTCTACTAGACTCTTCATCTCGGCTCTACACATAAAACGGTCTCCTTGAACTTTTTTGAATGCGGAATTACACTCATTGCATTTGGTATTTAGGTGTGCCCTTTATTATATATGACATCAGACTACACATATTATTGTGAGTTTGAATCTGTACTTGAGTTTGGAATTATAATTTCTGTTTGATTCGCGATTATTTCTAAGACTGTAATTCTTAACAGAATATGTATACCCTATTTGATTTTGACTCACGAGTAGATACTATTTTTTTCGTTGAAACCTTCGGCCAGAGTTCTTGGTAGAGATATCTATTTCGGTGTACATTAATAGGCTGGCAACTGTCTGCCACAAGAGACAATGGAGTTCGCTTCCGGGGTTGAAGTCAAACTGCTGTGCTAGCAACACTGAAGTGACCTCTCCGGGGCCCAAGCCTGGGCGGTTTGTCTGGGCTGCCCAGATGACAAGACCCCCCTTTCAGCCTCACTTTCCAAAGGTGGCGGAGGTTTAGGATCAGAGTTTTCCTTCTTCTAAGTGGGCTTCCTTCCCAGGTTGACAAACCCCACCTGCCCCTCACTTCATCTGCGCTCTACGTGGGGCTACCTTTGAAGGGGACCCGCAAACTACAACTAATCCAGAATGCGCAGTTAGACCGGTGACTGGGAGCGGCCGCCGAGACCATATAACACCGGTCTTGAAAGACCTACATTGGCTCCCAGTACGTTTCCAAGCACAATTCAAAGTGTTGGTGCTGACCTTTAAAGCCCTAAATGGCTTCGGTCCAGTATACCTGAAGGAGTGTCTCCACCCCCATCGTTCAGCCCGGACACTGAGATCCAGCGCCGAGGGCCTTCTGGCGGTTCCCTCACTGCGAGAAGCAAAGCTACAGGGAACCAGGCAGAGGGCCTTCTCGGTAGTGGCGCCCACCCTGTGGAACGCCCTCCCATCAGATGTCAAGGAAATAAACAACTACCTGACATTTAGAAGACATCTGAAGGCAGCCCTGTTTAGGGAAGTTTTTAATGTGTGACATTTTAATGTATTTTCTATTTTTGTTGGAAGCCGCCCAGAGTGGCTGGGGAGACCCAGCTAGATGGGCGGGGGTACAAATAATAATAATAATAATAATAATAATAATAATAATAATAATAATAATTTCAAAACATGCAGAAACCACCTTATTTATCACTGAACTCCCTATTGGTCTTTTAAAAAAAATAATATTTATTGATTTTACAATTTTATAAGCACATCACATCATGTTAAGGTCAAACTTTTACATGCTTCCCCCCTCGAACTCCCTATTGGTCTTGTACGTTTAATCCACGGGAGCCTGTCTTTGCACGCAGAAGAAGACCATTAATAGGCAGTAGTCTACTAACATTTGCCCAGTTTAATTAGAGTAGCAATTAGAGCTTTTGAGAAGATGGGGGGATATTTCCTGGTGTGCGTGGAAGGGAATCCCTTAATAGCCACATTCCTTCAAGGCTATGTGTTGCTGTCAACTATTGTTTCACCTGCAGCTTTTTGCGCCACTTTTATTTCCTGGGTGGATCTTCTTCCTCTTTCCCAGCCAATCAGGGATCACAGTATCACCATGATAACATTCTTATTGTGTTACAGATAGTATTATTATCGTGTTACGTCTTGTGGGTGTTTTGCTCTTCTCAGGAGGCTTGTGTGGAATGAGGGGCTGTCAGAAAACCCCACGTTCTGCAGAGACTGGATCTGACCGGGACAACCTCCAGAACGGATCCCATCCCTGCAGGGCCTGCAAATTTAAAAGGCACCAAACACCAGCCTCGGTTGTCAAGGGAAAAAACCAGGAATGCACTTCCTGCCCGCCAATTTTTACTCTGTAGATATGCTTCCACTTGTACCACACCTGATGTCATATGGTTCTCAGCCAATCAGGGATCATATGGTGTCAGGTGTGGGGCAGGTGGCTGGGGGAAAACAGCCACAAGGGCTAAATTAGGTCTCCCATGTGGCCTGTGGGCTGGAGGTCTCCCATGTCTGCCCTGCAATTTCATCTTCAGCCCCTCCATCTCCCGCAGCCTCCGAAAGAAGATTCATAGAATCATAGAATCCTAGAGTTGGAAGAGACCACAAGGGCCACCCAGTCCAACCCCCTGCCAAGCAGGAAACACCATCAAAGCATTCCTAACAGGTGCCTGTCAAGCCTCTGCTTAAAGACCTCCAAAGAAGGAGACTCCACCACACTCCTTGGCAGCAAATCCTACTGTCAAACAGCTCTTACTGTCAGGAAGTTCTTCCTAATGTTTAGGTGGAATCTTCTTTCTTGTAGTTTGAATCCATTGCTCCGTGTCCGCTTCTCTGGAGCAGCAGAAAACAACCTTTCTCCCTCCTCTATATGACACCCTTTTATATATTTGAACATGGCTATCATATCACCCCTTAACCTTTTCTTCTCCAGGCTAAACATACCCAGCTCCCTAAGCCGTTCCTCATAAGGCATCGTTTCCAGGCCTTGGACCATTTTGGTTGCCCTCCTCTGGACACGTTCCAGCTTGTCAGTATCCTTCTTGAACTGTGGTGCCCAGAACTGGACACAGTATTCCAGGTGAGGTCTGACCAGAGCGGAATACAGTGGTACTATTACTTCCCTTGATCTAGATGCTATACTCCTATTGATGGCACTTTCTGGCCTGAAAGGGTGGTTTTGCCCTTTCAACACAGCACTTACTTTTGACAGACTCTTCAGCAAAACTCACCTCTCCACAGATATTGCTACTGGCATATCTCGACGCTCGTGTCTTCAGGGCTGCCCACAGCTCATTTGCCAACACGCAGAGTAGGAGATTTATAGAAGTACTTTTGTTGGTTTTAACAAAGGAGTTAGGCAGAGAGGTGATAGAACCACAACAGTGAGGAATATATTGATCCGGATAATGCTGAGAGTCATTCGCTCTGGAGGGGAGATGAGGTCTCTTCTCCTGCTTTTGGCCAAATCTAGCCCTTCTCTTGTGAGTGGCAGGGACTTTTGTCACTCCAGATGGCCTGGGAGCAGAGAGAAAGGAATAATATTGCACAGAGATCAACGGGTTGTCGTTTTCTTAAAATCTCAAGATGACAAGCCAATCGTGTCTACAGGTTAAAAGGTAAAGGTAAAGGGACCCCTGACCATTAGGTCCTGTTGCGTCCGACTCTGGGGTTGCGGTGCTCATCTCGCTTTATTGGCCGAGATACAGCTTCCAAGTCATGTGGCCAGCATGACTAAGCCGCTTCTGGCGAACCAGAGCAGCACACGGAAACACCGTTTACCTTCCCGCCAGAGCGGTTCCTATTTATCTGCGTGCTTGACATGCTTTCGAACTGCTAGGTGGGCAGGAGCTGGGACCAAGCAACGGTAGCTCACCTCGTTGCAGGGATTCGAACTGCCGACCTTCTGATTAGCAAGCCCTAGGCTCTGTGGTTTAACCCACAGCGCCACCTGGGTCTACAGGTTAGCCATCACTAATCCACCGAGAAGCTATGATTCAAAACCTTTCTGCTAGCATGAAATGCATTTTCCCCCCTGCACACTGTTATCTCCTATGAACATTATGGTACACATCACTTGGCAGGAGAACCACGTAGCAAAATCCGCAGAGGTCTGAATTTCAAAAGATGGCTGAGATTTGGTTCGCGTCTTGTTTCAGAAAGTGCAAATTGGGAATATTTGCCTTTCATTGTGAATCAAATTGCTTTTCTTCCCCATTCTTACTTCGGTGTACACCAGGGGTAGGCAACCTAAGGCCCGGTGGCCAGATGCGGCTCAATCACCTTCTTAATCTGGCCTATGGACGGTCCGGGAATCAGCGTGTTTTTACATGAGTAGAATGTGTCCTTTTATTTAAAATGCATCTCTGGGTTATTTGTGGGGCATAGGAATTCGTTCATATTTCCCCCCCAAAATATAGTCTGAGGGACGGTGGACCGGCCCACAGCTGAAAAAGGTTGCTGACCCCTGGTCTACACCTTCATTTTGCCCAGGCCTTCTTAGGGCAGAACTGCATGTTATGTGCCAATCAATCAATCAATCAATCAATAAAATAATAATTCGCCAGCATTTTAAAACAACACTTCCTTGGTGTTTATGAGACACTTTGATTTGATACAAAGCTCATGTATTGACACAGAATGCAAAAGGAGAACATGCAACTTACCATTTATGTTCAGGTGGCAAGGTTATGCACCCTCCCATAAACCCATTGATTCTCCCTTGAAAGTGCTCTCTACCCACCAGCCCAATCTCTCTTTCCCTCTCCCACATCTGATGATAAGACTCCATCAGTCTCAGACAGCACGGGTGACACTGTGGTTTAGACCAGAGTGCCACCCGTGTCCCTACAATGGGTGGGGAAACCCAGCCAGATGGATGGGGTATAAATAAATCATCATCATCATCATCACCACCACCAACAACAACTTAATGGTATCTGAAGGTCGATTCTAGATGATTTTTTAAACAACCTGTCAGGTTCTCTTACCGGTTGTTCAATAGAAATGCCAAACCATCTTGTCTTTAAGTCTTTTTATTAAGCCAAGCTATTTACAGTGCAGAGCTCAGTCTTATCATGTCTGCTCAGTCACTAGCAGAATCCAGAAGTGCCTCCCTCCTGTTTTGGCGCCAACACCAAAGCCTCGGCATCCTGAATTGCCGCCTTCTCCTCCTACGTGAGATATGCGCCAGAACTGACGCCTCCCCCTCCGAGCGAGTCTGCTGGGTGGTGCCAGGCCTTCCAGTAACTCCCTGGACACGTGACACTCCCTGGCTCCCAGCCACTAACTGCTACTCCCCCGAAACGGGACTGCCAGATTCACTCGAAGATGAATCTGTTGTTAACACAGGTTGCGGCTCTCTGTAAACACTGAGAGCTGGACTGGCAGGGGCGGGCAGATCCCTGACACAACCAAACCAATCTTGAAACATCAACAATTGCATTCCCCCTTCCTCTCTCCCCTGCTTTCTTGCTTCCAAAGAGGGCTGCTCAAGGAATTTGATCTCTGCAAATTCTGAATCCCAATGCAAACTTCCCAGTTGCCTCCTGGGCTCATGCGTGGTTCCCCAAACGCTGCGAGAGGTACTTACGGGACGAACCTGACTCGAAGAGTTCTTGGACAGAGGCGACTTCCGTGATGGTGCTCGGTTGCACCCAGACGGGGGCAGACTTTTGGGTGATGCTGCTCCTGCTTCGGCCGGCGACTCTCCTCCTCGGCAGATCTCCGCCCCACTTCCTGAGCAGGCAGGCAGTCACCTCAGAAGCTGCCACTTGAACGCCATGGCTGGGTGCCTCCACAAGCTTATCGAGCGCTGAAACAGGAGGGGCAGAGGCGTCAGGGGACCAACTCTTCAAGTAAGAAGAGCAGATATGCCAATAGAACCTGACTACTACTACTACTACTACTACCAGAGACCAAATCGCAAACATGCGCTGGATTATGGAGAAAGCTAGAGGAAGCCAATTTTAATTTTGTGTAGGAGGGAGGGAGGTATAGGTAGAAAAAGAAGGGGGGAGTAGGTCTCGAATATGGAGTAGGTTTTGAATACGATGTTTAGAAAGGATGTGGGATACGGATGGAGGCTATGTTTGTTTGTAGGTGTAAATGTTTAATTGTATGGATAAATCAATGTAAGGGTTTTATGGATGACTGTAGGAATATGTAATTTCTCTGTGTTAGGGCGTTTGATAAATTAAATGTTTGTGGATATGAGAATGACGAAGGGAAAGGGGGGAGGGGGGAGTGCAAAGGGGGAAAGGGGGGAAAGGGGGGAATGTTGTGATTGGGAGATTGGTGGGAAAGTATGGTAGGATGTATGAGCTAGGCTGTATGAGGTTGACTGTAGAATATGAGAGAGAGGTGAGATATGGGAGTATATGTATAATGACTGTGGAATGTATGTGTAATGGATATTTAAGGAATGTATGATGTATTTTGATGTAATATGACGAATTTAATAAAGTCTTTTGAAAAAAAAATTATATATATGTAAAAAAAGAGAAAGCTAGAGAGTTCCAGAAAAACATCTACTTCTGCTTCATTGACTACGCAAAAGCTTTTGACTGTGTTGACCACAGCAAACTATGGCAAGTTGTTAAAGAAATGGGAGTGCCTGATCACCTCATCCGTCTCCTGAGAAATCTCTATGTGGGACAAGAAGCTACAGTTAGAACTGGATATGGAATAACTGATTGGTTCAAAATTGGGAAAGGAGTACGACAAGGCTGTATATTGTCTCCCTGCTTATTTAACTTATAGGCAGAATTCATCATGCGAAAGGCTGGACTGGATGAATCCCAAACCGGAATTAAGATTGCCGGAAGAAATATCAACAACCTCAGATATGCTGATGACACAACCTTGATGGCAGAAAGTGAGGAGGATTTAAAGAACCTTTTAATGAGGGTGAAAGAGGAGAGCGCAAAATATGGTCTGAAGCTCAACGTCAAAAAAACTAAAATCATGGCCACTGGTCCCATCACCTCCTGGCAAATAGAAGGGGAAGAAATGGAGGCAGTGAGAGATTTTACTTTCTTGGGCTCCATGATCACTTCAGATGGTGACAGCAGTCACGAAATTACAATACGCCTGCTTCTTGGGAGAAAAGCAATGACAAACCTAGACAGCATCTTAAAAAGCAGAGACATCACCTTGCCGACAAAGGTCCGTATAGTTAAAGCTATGGTTTTCCCAGTAGTGATGTATGGAAGTGAGAGCTGGACCATAAAGAAGGCTGATCACTGAAGAATTGATGCTTTTGAATTCTGGTGCTGGAGGAGACTCTGGAGAGTCCCATGGACTGCAAGAAGATCAAACCTCTCCATTCTGAAGGAAATCATCCCTGAGTGCTCACTGGAAGGACAGATCCTGAAGCTGAGGCTCCAAGACTTTGGCCACCTCATGAGAAGAGAAGACTCCCTGGAAAAGACCCTGATGTTGGGAAAGATGGAGGGCACAAGGAGAAGGGGACGACAGAGGACGAAATGGTTGGACAGTGTTCTCGAAGCTACCAACATGAGTCTGAGCAAACCGTGGGAGGCAGTGGAAGACAGGAGGGCCTGGCGTGCTCTGGTCCATGGGGTCATGAAGAGGCGGACACGACTAAACAACAACAACTACTACTACTATATACTGCTGCTGCCACTGCTGCCCAGGACTGACCTGCTGGTAGCCCTGTTTCTCTCCACCTTAACATTCCCACATACTTTCTGTGCAATTTGCTACTTGCATTGTTAGAAAAGCATTGGGAGAAAAGCAATGACAGTGACAATGAAAAGCAATGAATTGGGAGAAAAGCAATGACAAACCTAGACAGCATCTTAAAAAGCAAAGACATCACCTTGCCAACAAAGGTCCATATAGTTAAAGCTATGGTTTTCCCAGTAGTAATGTACGGAAGTGAGAGCTGGACCATAAAGAAGGCTGATCGCCGAAGAATTGATGCTTTTGAATTATGGTGCTGGAGGAGACTCTGGAGAGTCCCATGGACTGCAAGAAGATCAAACCTCTCCATTCTTAAAGAAATCAGCCCTGAGTGCTCATTAGAAGGACAGATCCTGAAGTTGAAGCTCCAGTACTTTGGCCACCTCATGAGAAGAGAAGACTCCCTGGAAAAGACCCTGATGTTGGGAAAGATGGAGGGCACAAGGAGAAGGGGACGACAGAGGATGAGATGGTTGGACAGTGTTCTCGAAGCTACTAACATGAGTTTGGTCAAACTGCGAGAGGCAGTGAAGGATAGGTGTGCCTGGCGTGCTCTGGTCCATGGGGTCACGAAGAGTCGGACACGGCTGAACGACTGAACAACAAAATTGTTAGAAAACCCCTACAATGGAAGGGAGAAACAGGAGAAGTGTCCTGGAGTAGGTCTCGCAAGCAGAGCTGCTGCTGTCCTCCTTCGAAACCCTGCGGAGGAGACTTTTGGGTGACTTACAGGCCAGCAGAAGCAGCCGCAAAGTCTCGTCTAGCTCTGTCAGCAACATGCATTCCAGAATGACTCCTGGAGGAAAGAAGTCAAACAAGGACAGGTCAGGTATCTGATGCCATCTTAGCTATAAAATCCCCAGAGTGGTTTAATAATAATAAAAATAATAATCATAATTTTTTATTTGTACCCCGCCCTCCCTGGCCGGAGCCGGGCTCAGGGCGGCTAACATCATAAAATTAACACAGTATACAAAGAACATAAGAACATAAAAACAGGCAATCAATTAATTCAAATACATCTTAAAATTAGTTCAGAGCAAATTAAAATCTGGACAGATGGCAGTCGATGGGTAAAATTGAGAGTGGTTTAACAGTCAATAGCGCTTTCCATGGAACTCTGGGAATTGTAGTTCTGGAAGGGGAGCAGGGGTCATCCAACAACTCGTGGCACCTGTCACAAACTACACTTCCCATAATTCTTTGGGGTTGGGGAGCCCAAAGTGGTATAATAGTGACACTTACCGGAAAAAATAAGAAATCAAGATAACAAACTTTTTATACAAAAATGGAAATGGTTGGCTGAATATTTACAAACTAACTGTAGACAGATAAGAACACTGGCAGGATAATTGTAATAACCTGCAGTTTTATAAGAGTATGTATTTAAAGTAGATGAATATACGAGCAAATTAATTTAATTTGGATATGCAGAAAATATTAAAAATAAATTTAAGGAACTGCAGAAAGAGGGGGAAGGAAGTCAAGTTTTGAACGGTTAAAATGATTGTAAAGTGATTGAAATGTATAAAACTGAAAATCATAAATAAAATATCATTTAAAAAACACAAAGTGGTATAATAGTGTAACATGAGCGGGAGACATAAATCTGATGAGGACCCTCCTGTAAGCTCCGTCTAAGGGGGAAGGTGCAAATGAAGTACTTTAAATATTTAACAATAACCACAAATTTTCATGAAGATTTCATATCTGCTGAAGAAATCAGAAACATATTTCCTCTCTCTCCCATGTCTGTCTGTGTGTGTGCATACATCAATATGACTAGAACAATCATATCTAGCCTGGTGCCTTGCAGATGTTTCAATCAATCAATCAATCAATCAATCAATCAATAGACTTATTAGCAGCTGGCTATCTGAAAGGTCTCCAAGTGATTTATATTTAAAAACTTAAACATAATTACATTACACCACGGACCATTCACATGAAACACCGACGTTCTCATGAAAAGAGCTACAACTCCTGTTCACAGGCGGACAGAGAAAACTACGTCTCCCATCAGCCCCAGGCGGCCTCGCCTCTCACCTGACAATTCGAGGGCTCTGATTTGGATCTCTTCCCACCTGCTTTGGAAATAGGCTTTGGTCTTTTTCAAGAGCTCCCTCCTCATCTCTGGGTGGCTGTTAACCTGACATTGACCAAACACAACGTTCTCATTAGCTTCCTTGGCTGCCAAAACAAAAAAGATAAATTAAATAAAAGAGGCAACAATGATATGACAAAATGGCTCTATTTTAATTTTATTTTTAAATTTTTAAATTTTTAAATTTTTAAATTTTTAAATTTTTAAATTTTTAAATTTTTAAATTTTTAAAATTTAAAAATTTAAAAATTGTAAAATTTAAAAATTGTAAAATGGTAAAATGGTAAAATGGTAAAATTTTAAAATTTTAAAATTTTAATTTTAATTTTAATTTTAATTTTAATTTTAATTTTAATTTTAATTTTAATTTTAATTTTAATTTCAAAAAGCCATAAGCAGATAGATCACACTGTAGTGCCTTTTGTGACAAATTTTCCTTTTGTGAGTTTCATTACTGAACACCGTTCTGTGCGTTTTATAGAAATGAAATATACAAACGAAATCAACAGGCAGCTCCCATCTCTTCCTTGTCCCCCCCCCCCTCCGTAATATTCGGTGTGGAGTGTGACCAGTTTCTGAATTCTTGAGGCCTCCTCTACTCTTAGGAACCAGAGAAGCATGTTCCCTCTCGGGTGGCTCTGTTGCAGAATAAAGCTGTGACAACTTGACACTAAGGCTTTTAACCATAAGGTTGGGGGTTCAAGCCCACCCAGGGACAGCTGTGGGCAGGATTCCTGCATTGCGGGGTCGGGGGGTTGGGCTAGATGACCACCCGGGGTCCCTTCCAACTCTGAAACTCTATGATTCTATGATTTCACCTTCCTGCCACAAGGACACTGCACTTATAGCAGGCATAGGCAAACTTGGCTCTCCATATGTTTTGGGACTGCAACTCCCATCATCCCTGACCACTGGTCCTTTTCGCTAGGGATAAATAAATAATAATAATTTATTATTTGTACCCCGCCCATCTGGCCGGGTCTCCCCAACCACTCTGGGCGGCTTCCAACAAATATCAAAATACATTAAAATTTTTGTTTATACCCCACCCTTCCTGATTTAAAAACTGGGCTCAGGGCAGCTAACAACAAATATAAAACATTGATTAATTAATTACATTGATTAAAAACGACTTTAAAAAAAGGTAAAAAATAAAAAAAATTCCTTCCAGTAGCACCTTAGAGACCAACTACAGTGGTACCCCGCAAGACGAATGCCTCGCAAAACGAAAAACTCGCAAGACGAAAGAGTTTTTTGTTTTTTGAGTTGCTTCGCAAGACGAATTTCCCTATGGGCTTGCTTCGCAAGACGAAAACGTCTTGCGAGTTCCCAATGCATTCCTATGGGAAACCGCACTTCAATGCATTTCTATGGGAAACAGCGCCATCTAGCGCTTCGCAGGGACCGTGCTTCGCAAGACGAAAAAACTCGCAAGACGACAAAACTCGCAGAATGAATTAATTTCGTCTTGCGAGGCACCACTGTAAGTTTGTTCTTGGTATGAGCTTTCGTGTGCATGCACACTGGTTAAAAACAGCATAAAGTACAACATAAATGTAGCATCGCCAGGGCTAACTGGCCAAATTATTCCTGCTAGGGCCAGCAAGGAGACCAGGGAAGAGTTTAAAGAGTTTAAAGGGAAGGGTTTCTTCATAGTAAGAGAGAAGGGAAAAAGGAATGGAGGATCAGGCTACATTGAAGGCCAGGCGGAATAGCTCTGTCTTACAGGCCCTGCGGAAGGAGATCAAGTCCTGCAGGGCCCTAGTCTCGTGGGACAGAGCATTCCACCAGGTCGGAGCCATCACTGAAAAGGCCCTGGCCCTGGTGGAGGATAATTTGGCTTCTTTAGGGCCCGGGACCCTTAAGCTATTATTATTTATGGACCTTAGGGTCCTCTGCGGGGCATACCAGGAGAGGAGCCAGTGCAGTTGGTAAAGCATTGGGTGAATATGCTCCCATGGCAGGGACCCCGTAAGGAGTCTCGCTGCAGCATTCTGCACCCGCTGGAGTTTCTGGGACAGTTTCAAGGGCAGCCCCGCGTAGAGCGAATTACAGTAGTCAAGCCTGGAGGTGAGTTGGGAGGATGATGGGAGTTGTAGTCCCCAAACATCTGGACGTCCGAGTTTGCCTATGCCTGACTTATAGCCTCCTCGTTCAGGGATCTCTTTGTCTCTCACCAGCTGCTTGCAGATGTGCATGCGTAAATTCGGGAGCCCCAAACTGCTGGCAGAGTACAGTTCTTCCATATGGACTCTCAACTTCCCTTTCGCCAAATATGGCACCGAGTGTAGAAATGCAGCTCTACATGCCTGAAAGAAAGGAGAAGGTGCGGGGGGAAGCAGAACTGCACAGTTTCAGAATTACCGGTAGGCTTCTTCAAAGAAGTGAATGCACTGCAGGGAAATAATAATAATTTGCAGAAACTAAACTGTTATAAGAAAAATACTCCCTTTCCCTTATGGGGTATCTAAGAGCCCATATAGAGCCCTTAAGTGGGTTCTCTATCGGAAGGAGAAAATAACAGAGGCCAACCAGAGAATATTGAGAAGCAAAGCAGCTAGTGCCTGATCTTTATTAAACTGTTGCCACAGGGTCCACCGCTCACCCTATGCAGGGAGGGAGGAGAGGAACCCAGAACATTGGTGTGCAAGCTTTTATATAGACATTTAAAAATTGCCTCCCCTATAGCTCAAGACCACCCCCCAAAAAACACCATACATACATCACTCAAGGGGCAGTCTACAGCAGAAAACCTGTCTGCCAGGATACCTGATAATGGTCACTGATTGCTTTTACCTGGGCATCCTTTTGTGATGGTAAATACTCAGTTCCTGAATCCAGGTCACAGGCTCACCCTATTCATACACAGATATGCCCTTAAGACAGGATTTGTGAGCAATTTTATACATTTCAATAATCCTTCCTCCTTACAGAGAAACATTTGAGGTCAATTTGGGAGAGTCAAAATGGTTTCAGGATTGCTCTCCCATACTATTTCAGACATACTTATGTATGTGTTTGCCTTATAAATTTATGGACATATGAGTTATATATATATACGGTATGAGACCTTAGAATTCCTATAACATAAACATTGAGCATGACAGATTTACTTCTGAGTAGACACATTTAGGACTGCACTGATCTGGGAGGTGCCAGTCTGGACAGTTATTATGAGAGATCTCTCAGGGATCAAATTATTCAGGCACCTCTAGTTTGGGCCTCACCCTGTGCCATCGCAATGTGACTTTGCCAGGAGGCAACGACTAAGGAACTATCCCTTTCCTTTGGTATTCAGCGACCCAGATGGGATGGACGGGGCTCTGGGTCTTACCTCAGACACCTTGGGACTGGGGTCCCACTGGTGAATCAGAAGTGGCACCAAACTCTTCCTCGCTTGCTCGGAAAAAAAAGTTCTGTATCTGAATTTCGGCAAGCCAGCCAGGATGCCAAAGAGATGGAATGAGGCCTCTCGAATCTCTGCATCAACCTGTAGGCAGGGGAAAAAATAAACCCCGCCCCCACCGATTATCATTCTTTATTTATTATTTCATAAAATGTATACACTGTATACATTGTATGCAAATGATTGGGTAAGGTAAAGGTAAAGCGACCCCTGACCATTAGGTCCAGTCGTGTCCGACTCTGGGGTTGCGGCGCTCATCTCGCTTTATTGGCCGAGAGCCGGCGTACAGCTTCCGGGTCATGTGGCCAGCATGACTAAGCCACTTCTGGCGAACCAGAGCAGCACACGGAAACGCTGTTTACCTTCCCACCAGAGCCGTACCTATTTATCTACTTGCACTTTGACGTGCTTTCGAACTGCTAGGTTGGCAGGAGCTGGGACCGAGCAACAGGAGCTCACCCCGTCGCAGGGATTCGAACCGCCGACCTTCCGATCAACAAGCCCTAGGCTCTGTAGTTTAACCCACAGCACCACCCGCTTGTCTAAATAATAATAATAATAATAATAATAATAATAATAATAATAATAATAATGTTTTTAGCATATAACATATAAGAATATAAGGGAGGGTGGGAGTATGCACAGCCATACCTCAGAAGTCGAACGCCTTGCGAGTCGAACGTTTTGGCTACCAAACGCCGCAAACCCAGAAGTGAGTGCTCTGGTTTGCGAATGTTATTTTGGAACCCGAACGTCCGGTGCAGCTTCTGTGGCTTCCAATTGGCTGCAGGAGCTTCCCACAGCCAATCAGAAGCCGGGCCTTGGCTTCTGAATGTTTTGGAAGTCGAACGGACTTCCGGAACGGATTCCGTTCAACTTCCGAGGTACCACTGTACTGGGGGAAAATATATCAAAAAATGTGCATATTGGAGAAACGTTCACTAAACCACGGATGAATTTTCATGGTTGTGAACAAAAATGGCAAACTGTACTGAAGATGCCTACTTTGTATCAAGAGGCAGGGAGTTCCAAAGTGTGGGTGCTAAACTATCGAGTTCTTACAAATGTGGAATAGGTGTTCCGTGGGACCTGTAGCAGAGCTAATTTCGCCGATCAAAGTGGTTGAGTGGGCAACTACCTTGCCCGATAGCAACCCCTTGCCCGATAGCAAACTGGCAACCATAGCTCAGTAGATAGAATGTGAAACTCTTAATCTGAAAGTGATGGTTGGGGAGACAGGATCCTCACCCTCTTAATTCCAGTACCCTGTTTCCCCTTTTTAAATACGTAGTCATAAAGTAAGCCATGGCAGGGTTTTATTTACCTTTGTGAGAAGTAAGATGTACCCCAAAAGTAAGCCGTGGTGCCGCCATTGTTCCCATCGCCTCCTCAGCCCCACCTGGAGCCAGCGAACCAGTGAGAGGCACGGGGGGGAATGTGCCTCTTGCGGAGTTCTGCCCTGCCTGCTTAGCGCGCAGGGAGAGGCGCGCGGGGGGGGGGAGACGCCTCTTCCTGCCCCACCTGTTCCCCATGCGCAGGGAGACAGTGAACCAGCGAGAGGCGTGTGGGGGGGGGACGCGCCTCTTGCAGAGTTCTGCCCCGCCTGCTCAGCGCACAGGGGGAGGCTGTACCGTACCATACTGACGTAATAAAAATAAGACATCCCCCGAAAATAAGCCACCCTGTGTTTTTTTGAGGAAAAAAAAAATATAAGACGGTGTCTTAAAAAGGGGGAAAGACGGTAGCTTACAGAACATTAGCTCTCCATGGTGTAGTGGGAAAGTTTGGAAAATTAAGACAAAAATCCTCCAGAGACCTTCATATTTCTGAAATAAACTTTTTGACTGCTCAAAGCACTTTTTAAAAGTTCTCAGTAACCTTTACGACAACCCTGTAAAGCAGGCCAGTGTTACTCTTTTCCCTATATTGCAGATGGAGGGAGAGAGGAGGGTGAGAGACTGGTTTACTACAGTGGTGGGCAAGCTCGGCCCTCCAGATGTTTTGAGACTCCCATCATCCCTAGCTAACAGAACCAGTGGTCAGGGATGATGGGAATTGTAGTCCCAAAACATCTGGAGGGCCAAGTTTGGCCAACACGGGCTTAAGAACATAGAGTGAATTTGCTCACATGCTTAAAGGTAAAGGACCCCTAGACGGTTAAGTCCAGTCAAAAGCGACCATGGGGTTGTGGTGTTCATCTCGCTTTCAGGCCAAGGGAGGAGGCGTTTGTCTGCAGACAGCTTTCTGGGTCATGTGGCCAGCAGGACTAAACCGCTTCTGGCGCAACGGAACACTGTGATGGAAACCAGAGCACACGGAGACGCTGTGTACCTTCCTGCTATAGGCAAAGTTAAAGGGACCCCTAACCATTAGGTCCAGTTGCGGACGACTCTGGAGTTGCGGTGCTCATCTCGCTTTATTGGCTGATGGAGCCGGTGTACAGCTTCCTGGTCATGTGGTCAGCATGACTAAGCCACTTCTGGCGAACCAGAGCAGCACACAGAAACGCCGTTTACCTTCCTGCCAGAGCGGTACCTATTTATCTACTTGCACTTTGACGTGCTTTCAAACTGCTAGGTGGGCAGGAGCTGGGACCGAGCAACGGGAGCTCACCCTGTCGTGGGGATTCGAACCACCAACCTTCTGATAAGCAAGCCCTAGGCTCTGTGGTTTAGACCACAGCGCCACCCGCATCCCAGCAGTACCTATTTATCTACTTACCGTGTTTCCCCTATTTTAAGACACCGTCTTATATTTTTTTCCCCTCAAGAAAACGCACTATGGCTTATTTTGAGGGGATGTCTTATTTTTATTACATAAGCCCAGCCCTGTGTTTTCCTTGGCGCCCTCCAGAACGGTGCCGATCACTATGGCTTATTTTCGGGGTACGGCTTATATTTTGCAAATGCGAAAAAATCCTGCTATGGCTTATTTTATGACTACATCTTAAAATAGGGGAAACAGGGTACACTGGCATGCTTTCAAACTGCTAGGTTGGCAGGAGCTGGGACAGAGCAATGGGAGCTCACTCTGTCATGGGGATTTGAACCACTGACCTTTTGATCGGCACGCCCAAGAGGCTCAGTGGTTTGGACCACAGCACCACCTGCGTCCCTTAACTACCACCCAAGACCAATTCACAGCTTCCTGGAGGGTCCATTATGCAACATCACCGCAGAGCGCCCCTTCCCTATAGCAGAGGTGAACTGGCAGCAAGCAATGGCAAGGGCTGTAGCTCATTGGCAGAACATCTGCTTCGCATCCAAAAGGTCCCAGGTTCAATCCCCATCGGCGTCTCCAGGCAGGGCTAGGAGAGACTTTTGGCTTGGAAGCCCTGGAGAGTCACTGCCAGTCAGTGCAGACGACATTGAGCTAGATGGAACCACAGTCTGACTCATTCATTGCAAGGCTGTTTCCTATGTTCATCATGGGAAGATAACTTGAAACACAAAGCCGGATCACGGGAAAATCGAAATTTGAAAGGGGGGGGGGTTTCTGTCACTGGCTTACATCACTCAGGTAGGTGGTGGTCTTCGTAGAGATGTCTTTGAACATGAAGCCCACATCCTGCCTTTTTAGGTGAGGAAAGACCAGGGCAAGGGCTCTGAGACCCTCCAGAACCACATTTGCGTCGTACAACGTTCCCAGGAAAATAGCCACAATAGTCTTCTTCTGCTCTTTCACCTGGAAGGCAGGACATTAGATGAGCGCCCATGATATGGGAGACAGGCAAGAGTCCTTTTTCAAAATACTCCGTTTATCTTCATGACAGATGCAATGATATACAGAATAAAAAAAGGGGAGGACTTTAAAATCCATAATCCATTATGTGAAATAATTTACGAGGCCAAATTAAATATATCGACCAGCAAGCACACAGATACACTTTAGCATTTATTCTTAGTAAATACGCCTGGGGAAAAAATGAAGTCTAATTAAGTCTAAGTCAATACAGATGTGGCTTCTCAAATAACTTCAACTGCCTCTTGGCTTAGTTTATAGCGGCTGTGATTTTGCTTGCAGTATTGAATAAAATTCTCCAACTGCTCTAGTGAATCCTTTGGTCCTTCCATACAGAGTTTGAAATATAGGGCAGGGTTCCCCATGTCAGCTGAAGCCCTCAGCAAGGACTTCCATTTGTGCAATGGGACTTCCCCCCCCTTCTTCCCATATGCACCCCCCAAATTGGCTTGGGGGGGTGTTATGTACTGAGCTGAATCCTAGAACAATACGATCCAGAATGCAGCAGTCTGATTGGTCCTAGAACAATAGGATCCAGAATGCAGCAGTCTGCTTGGTCTGCAGGAGCCACCCAAGCCAGCTCCAGGTGGAAGTGAATCAGCGACCTGATTGGCCTGCAAGAGCAGCCAATCAGGCTCCTGGATGAAGTGAATCCGCAACCTGATTGGCCTACAGGAGTAGCCCGGAATTAGCCAGTCACGTGGGGCCCATTGTGTAAATAATGTGTATATATAGCAGACATTTTGGGGAAAGATTCATTCCTTGCTACGATGAGCTGAATAAAGAGCATGAAATTCACACTTGACTCTGAGTATATTTCAGGGAGTGTCTGGAGAAACCCCAATACAGTGCTTGGGGGGGGGGAGAGAAAGGGGATTGTTCTGTCTGGCAAGCTGAAATGTTAGAATCATAGAATTGCAGAGCTGGAAGGGACCCTGAGGGTCATCTAGTACAACCCCTCGCAATGCAGAAATATGTTCCATATGGGGATCGAACCTGAGACCTTGGTGAAATCAGCACCACAATCTAACCAGCTGAGCTATCCAGCTTGCACAGATAGAACGATCAGAAGACCAGGATGTTGAATTCCACAAAATACATAGCAAAACAAAAACAAACCAAGAACCGCCCCCCCCCCAAGCACATTTAAAAAGCCATAGGGTGTTAATCAGCCAAATGCCTAGCTAAAGAGGAACATTTTCACCTGGCGTCTTCGTTGCCTATCTTTAGGCACCAGGTGAGCCTTCCTAGGGAAAGCATTCCATGAGCAGGGAGCCACTGCAGAAAAGGCCCTGCCTCACGTTGCCGCCCTCAGCTGATGCCTTTGACCCACAGGCGTCCTGCCATAACGCCACCTTTAAAGAGCAGAGCCTCACCTTGTCTGCAGCCACGAGGAGAACATTTGCCAGGCCCTTGATTGCCATCTGGCGGGTGCCCAGGTCCTGGTCCCCTGCCCTCTTCACCAGGAGGGGAAGAATGGATTTCAAACGCACCCTTTCTCCTAGCATGGGGTCCCGAATCGCCTGCAAATAAACAGACAATTTTATTTAGTTATTTGTTTTATTGCATTTATATACCACTTCTTAATTCCAAGGAGCTCGAGGTGGTCCACATGGTTCGCATCCTCCCCATTCCCCCCCCCCATTTTTTTTTTTTTTAACAATTTTTAAGCACATAACATATCAGTTAAATTCCCATACTTCCCCCCTCTCACTGTGGGAAGCAACATTCATCCCCTTCTCTCACAAGGGTAGGCATAATCATTGTACATTTAACCTCACTATCAGTGTTCAAAATCATTGCTTCTTTCCTCAATTTCATATTTCGATTGACTTCCTCAAGTCCCCCTCTGTTGAATTCATTATCATTCCTCTCTAACAGTTTTCCTACTCCTAAATTTTAAAACATCATAAAATACAAGAATCATTTTACTTAAAACACTCCTTTTCCCAAACCTAAGCGTCTTGGTACTTCTGCTCTTTTCCTATAATCTTATCCAATTCCCTTACTTTAACCTAATTTCAAACTCCTAATTTTGTACTTTTTACACCCTTACCTCCCTCTGGTCTCGGGGTCTTTAGCTAAATTTTCCCCTACTTGCCAAACCAGAAATGCCCATTGCTGTCGTTTTCTCTCTGCGGCTGCCCTAGGCAATGGCAACACAGAGCCATTCCTGGAAACAGTGCACTACATCCACTGCGAGTCCTACTCAGAGTGAAACCCCTGGAATTCATGAGAATTGCTAACTTAAGTTCATTAATTTCAATGGGTCTACACTGATGAGGACACAAGCCAGAGCCCTCAGTTCTTATGCTCAAATACCACGGCACCCTTTGAAAGCGACACCTGAGATGCCCAGGCCTTACCTCTGAAAAGAAGGCAGTTCCTGTCAGCCGGAGCTTTTCGGACTCTGAAGTCATCCAGGGGAGCGCAATCTCAATGATCTTGTAGTCCAAAAGTCTATTCTGAAACAGATGTCTATAAGAGAAAAGGAACATTACAAGATGCTCACCTCCCAATAAGTGTTGGAAATGCAAAGAGAAAAAAGGTACCTTTTATCATATGTGGTGGGAGTGTAAAAGAGTGAAAGGCTTCTGGGATTTGATATATGGTGAAATTAAGAAAATGTTGAAATATACATTTGTTTAAAAAACCAGAAGCATTTTTACTGGGAATTACAGGTACAGACATTAAAAAGCAAGACTTTAAGCTTTTCCAATATGCAGTGACTGTGGCGAGAATGTTAATAGCGCAAAAATGGAAACAAGAACAAACACCGACAAAAGAAGAATGGATTGTGAAATTAGCGGAGTATGCAGAATTGGACAAGATGACGGGGAGAATCCGCGAACGGCGGGACCAGAAGTTCATCAACGACTGGACTAAATTTGCAGACTATTTAAAGGAAAGTAGTACTCAATTGAATACGTTGGTAGGATTGCAAGAAGCTTTGTAGAGCAAAGAAGAAATATTGTTAATACGAAAATACAGTGATTAATTTTTAGAAAGTAATAAGGTAAAACAATGATTGATTTAGGAAATATAGACATAAGGAATAGATATTAGAATATCATAAGGAAGATTTGACGGACATCACGGCCGTAAAAAGCCAAAACGGTATAAGATGTGAAGACAAATATGTGAATGTATTATTGTATTTTTACAAAACTAATAAAAAATGATTATAAAAAAAAACAAAAACAAGATGCTCACCTCCACAGCTGTGTGGGCTAGTGAGGGAGCCTGAATTGGGGTCATTCAAAATATGAGCTCCCCTAGTTCAGAAGAAGAAGAAGAAGAGGAAGAGGAAGAAGAGTTTGGATTTGATATCCCGCTTTATCACTACCCTGAGGAGCCTCAAAGTGGCTAACAATCTCCTTTTCCCTTCCTCCCCCACAACAAACACTCTGTGAGGTGAGTGGGGCTGAGAGACTTCAGAGAAGGGTGACTAGCCCAAGGTCACTCAGCATGTGGAGGAGTGGGGAAGCGAACCCGGTTCACCAGATTACGAGTCCACTGCTCTTAACCACTACACCACACTGGCTCTCAGGAAGCATCCTGCATAATTTGATTGCAATATCTTAGAAGGTGACGAAACGCATAGCCAACAGGCAAACAATTTCCCCAAATATATAGCAGATAGCCTGAAATGTTCCATTGATGGTCTGCTGAACTCTGTATAGGATAACAAAGGAATGTGGCAGTTCCGTAGCTCCATAGTTCACTATTCCTGAATATAAGGGGAAGTGTGGCAAACATCAAATGAAGGACTTCGTTCACTAATAAATCCCAAGTCCCTCACCTGGCCAGCAGAGAAACACCCTCCTGGTGGGTTCTAGGATCACCAAGTGAAGTCCACATGTTCACCTCTCCAAAC
Organism: Darevskia nairensis; assembly: GCA_034642065.1. Taxonomy (NCBI): domain Eukaryota; kingdom Metazoa; phylum Chordata; class Lepidosauria; order Squamata; family Lacertidae; genus Darevskia; species Darevskia nairensis. Next base: position 76,216 of record JAWWNI010001021.1, on the reverse strand, counting down.
TCTGTCAGCGATGGATCAGAGATAAGCTTCAACACAAGAGCCTTCAGACTTGCCACAGAAAGTCTGTGGAGCAAAAGGGCACAGAAAGGGCATCTGAATCGGAAGAAGGTCAAAGTTGGATACTTGAAGCAGAACAGGCCAATATTTTAGAACAGACTGAAAATGGTCTGCCACCTCTGGTCACCTCTGGTCCTAAAAGCACTGAGCCAGCAGCTGCAGGTGACCTACTGGGCATATTTCAAGGGGTTAGGATTAATGTGCAAAGCCATAAATGGCTTGGGATCCAACTACCTAATCCTGCCTTTCGCAATATCAACCATTTCGGGCAGGGGAGGCCTTTTTAATTGTGCCACCCTCTGGAACAGGGTCTACTTGGTGGTGACTCCCCATTTGTGGAACCCTCTTCCTGGTGAGATGTGTCTGCCTCTCTCATTATTAACATTCAGGAGCAATTAAAAACAACAACACACAATTATATTCATCTGGGAGGTTTGATGGCCAAAAGCTTTGGCTCCTGGCAACCTGGAAATTAATAGCTGTGAGGGTTATGTGACTGTTTTTAAATGTTTGTTGATGTACTTAATGTTTTCATTGTTTCTTGATGTACTAAATGTCTTTATTTTATTTTATAGCATTTTGCTTTCTTAGCTTTTGGCTATCTTGGGCTCCCATTGGGAAGAAGGGCAGAATAGAAATTGCACAAATTAAAAATAAAAATATAAAGACTGTTTTGCATGGAAAGAAGTCATAAAGAGGGAACTCTGTATGTGCAGCCGTCTAAGAGGAAGCCCAAGATTTGCACTCCTATATGCTATGTTCATGGGGTTGTTAGTTCAGTTCCTGCAGGCCAACAAGAGAGACCTCTGTATATGCAAATTTACTTGTTCAGAAGGGGCTGCTGTCACAGGAAACCATAGAACTGTAGAGCTGGAATGGACCCCAAGGGTCATCTAGTCCAACCCCCTGCAATGCTGGGGTCTCAGCTAAAAAAATCCCTGACAAATGGCCACCCAATCTCTGCTTACAAACCTCCAAGGATGGAGTGTCCACAACATCCCGAGGGAGTCCATTCCTCTGTTAAACAGCTCTTGCTGTCACAAAGTTATTCCTAATCTTCTTGCTTGTACCTTTAATTCATCGGTTTGGGTCCTACCTGTTGGAGATTCATTCCCCGTGTGCAGTCATGGGTTGTTGTCTATCACATGACGGTGTGTATTTTGATTCCACAGGAATGGGATGTGACGAAGACAGGATGTTTGTCTTACTGTGTTTCCTAAAGTGGGACTATTGTCCTTTGTTCTTTCTCTTTGCTGTCTGATGCTAGAGAGAGAGGGAGCCATGTTGTAGTGCTCCGTGTGTATTTACATGTAAATAAAGTAGATTAGCCTACATGCTGAGTTGCTGAGTTCTGTTATGCAACTGCGCAAGACTCTGCGGATCCCTAAGTGTGCTAATGTCTTCTGGCATTAGTCGCTGTCATGTTCGGGCTGAGGAATGCTTTTGAAGCTCCCGAACGATCGTCCAGGAGGGAGGGAACATGCCAATCGGGCATGTGTCTCTGCCAAGGTTCTACTTGTGAGTAGGACTTTCTGACACTACCTTCCACAGCAAGAGAAATCAATCTTGCTCCACTTTCCATGTGACACAGCCGTTCAGTTATTTGAAGACAACGTATCATATCACCTCCCAGTCTCCTGTTCTCTGGGCTTAACATACCCAATTGCCTCAACTGTTCCTCATAAGGCTTGGTGCCCAGACCCAAGATCTATAGGAGTAGGAGACTGACCTGCAAGGGTTGCCTTCAGACAAATGCTGCTCTCTGAGAAACAGTCTCCGGCGACCCTCATACAAAGGCATCCTCTTCTCCAGGGTTTTGCTGACCTGCTGCAGGAGAGTGCAGAACAGCTCTGGGAAGAGCTCCTGGATGTCCTCCTCGGTGTGCAGCACGGACAGGACTTCGTAGATGGCGCAAGTGGCCTGAACAGAGAAACAGCAAGAGAATGAAAGCACACCTCGGTGTCTGAGAGGACGTCTTCTAGTAAAACCCTTCATGGCCTAGGACCCTCGTACCTACGGGACCGCCTCTTCTGGTATGCCCCGCGGAGGACCTTAAGGTCCATAAATAGCAACACCCTAAAGGTCCCGGGCCCTAAGGAAGTCAGATGAGCCTCAACCAGAGCCAGGGCCTTTTCAACACTGGCTCCGGCCTGGTGGAACGCTCTGTCTCATGAGACCAGGGTCCTGCAGGATCTGATTTCTTTCAGCAGGGCCTGTAAGACAGAGTTGTTCCACCTGGCCTTTGTCTTGGAATCAACTTGATCCCCTCCCCCTCTTTCCTTTTTCCTCCTATTTGGAACTCCTATTTGGGGACTTCCTTGGCTTTTTTCTGGCCCACATAGGACCAGTCTGGATAGTTGGACTTGGTGAAGATTTGACGGTTTCTTCCCCAAACAGTTTATTTGATTTGAGTTTCTACTGAAATGAGGCTGCACTTTAATGTTGTATTTTAATCTTTTTTTTAAAGTTGTATTTTAATCAATTGTTTTTATACCGCCCTGAGCCCGGTCTTGGCTGGGGAGGGCGTGGTATAAATAAAATTTATTATTATTATTATTATTATTATTATTATTATTATTTATTAAAATGGCCATCATAGAACTGAATCATAGAATTGTAGAGTCGGAAGGGGTTCCAGTGGTCATCTAGAATCAGGCGGCAGAGAAAACAACCCCAATGGCAGGTTGCCAGGGACGGATAAGACAAGCAAAAGTCCTTACCATCTGCTTTTTATTCAATTTTTACAGAGAGAGGCTTGGAATGCAGCCCCTTGGAGAAATGGCATTGTCCTGAGTGACTCTCCACCCCCTTTTTCTCCCACTTCCTCATTCATCATCTCCTCTATGGGTGGGCCCTTTGCTTCTGAGCTCTTTTGCTCTCCTACTTTCAAGGCTTGCCAGGTTCTGGAAGGGGGAGGGTCTGTGGGAATGTTTAGGAATGTGGATGAGGATATATTGCTTAAGATATCCTATCCCAACTTGTGTTTACAAGTTCCAACAAAGTCAGCAGAGTTACATCCCCCTTTTAAAATCACACAGCGGAAGGTTGCTCAGGTTTGTTTAAACCTCTGTAAAATAGTTTCCTGGTATATATTTCCCCCTTTTGCCTCTTAAAATAAGACACTACACAAGTCTTCTATAAAAGCATATAAAAACGTTTACTCACGGACATCAAATGGTCACAATAAGATCTCAGATGAAGGCAGACTTGAGTTTAGAAAATATATGTACATGTGGAGACTCTCCATGTGGGAGAAGGCTCCATTTGGGCCCTCTTGGCTGGAAGTCAAGAGTCCATCTCTGCTCTAAGATGTTGCTTGCTTGAAGTCACGATCCCAAGAGAGGGAAATGGCCGCTGACCTGTGGTTTTGTGCTAACCTGCCCAAGTGAAGCCACACCCACCTCCAGTTACATAGAGGAAGTTGTCTCAGTCCAGGTAAACAGGAAGTTATGGCTGGAGGACTGAGACACCTTCATGTCCACTCTAGCAATGTTGTGTTTGACTGCTCTGTGTTTACATCCCACAGGGTCTGTAATGCTTTCTAAGGACACCGTGTCCGTCAGCTGTTGCCCTCCTGGTGGTTCCTCATCCTCCTCTCCCATTATTTCCCAGCTTTCCCCCTCATCTGCCTCTGAGCTGCAACCTCCCTCAATCCCCTGTTGTAATTCTGAACTGTCGTCTTCTTCTCTGGAAGGGTCAGGCTGGGGAGGCAGTCTCCACCATTCCTCCTCTGCCCAATCCCTGACATCTAGTCCAAATTCTTGCAATGCAGGAATCACAGCTAGAGAATCGATGACAGGCAGCTATCCAGCCTCTGCTGAAAAACCTCTGATGAAGGAGAGTCCACCTTCCAAGACTGCCTGATTTTCTGACTGCCGTATGGAAAAGCACATGAATGTGACCTTTGAGGGGTTTGTAAGTAAAGCATTTTTAACTTACCAAATGTGTGGTCTCTTTCTATGCTAAGAGAGGGACTTTGGAAACAACTTAGGAGGGAAAATTTTGCGCTGGAGTTCTCTCACCAAAGAGTACTTGCCCCAAACTTGGATCTTAGGCATCCTGGAATTCTCTTCTTCATATATCCCTATATTTTCCTCTTCAACCAAGAACAAAAAAACTACATCTGATTGCTAGTGCGTGTGAGGCTACCTCACTAGCCAGGCTCTCCTGATGCTCTTATGTTGTTTCAGTCTACACTAGCTGACCGGGCCACGCCTTGCTGTGGCTGATTTGGCAAAATGCAAAAGTAAGATACAGTATGAAAGAGAAAGCGTGTGTTGTGCTGTGCTGTTTAACGTCCACTGGAGGGCACTATATTTTTTTTGCACAAAATCACATTTTTACCTGGGAAAGGTGTGGTATTTGTGCAATGTAAGTACATATGATCACTCCCATATGGGCATGGAACTTTGTGTCCAAATTTGAACGGAATCGATCAAGGTGTTACGGAGAAAGGCAATTGTTAACAAACATCCAACTTGAACGATTATATATATATATAGATTAAGCGAGCTAAAATCTCTCTGCTCTAAGAATCCCTCCCTGTTTCCCAACTGCTCCTCACTTCTTCTCACTCACCTTGAGAGGTCCTTCATCTGCAAATTCCATGCTCTCATTGCCGCCTGAGGAGAAAGGGGCTTCCAGACTTGAAGGCTTTGCCACCCTGGCCTCTAACTTGCATAAAATCAGTAAGGCCTGGGAAGGGTCTTTGCCTAGAGACCTCCAGAGTTCACCCGTTTCACTGCAATGCAACAACACAGAAGTTGAAGAGGCTTTGTTTCCCCCCTCCAAGCACCGCTCACTTAAACCCAGTGGGTCCAATTTGTGGGCTGAAATGCAGATGCAGAATCTCCTCAAATGTACAAAAGCCTCAGCTTAATGCTGGCATGCACCTGTCCATCGGGAGGCGGCGGCGGAACAGGCTCTCGATCACGGTGTCCAGGTGAAAATGGGAGACAGCAGACACAGCTTCCACAAGGACCTGCCGCAGATCTTCCTGCTTGATGGTGGGCAAGTGGCTATAGAAGATGTCCAGGATCTCTGATACCTGACAGGGGCAATGCATTGCTATCAGCAGTCCCACTCGCTGGAGTCAATTGCATTCTAGAAATTCCAAATACCTTCTTAGAAATTTAACGCTACTCTGCTTTCTCTGAACAAAGGAGCATAAGAACCTGCTTTGTCCTGAGCCAGGCTACCAGGCCTGCTGACTCTCTATCATACTCTATCATACTCACAATGGCTTTCCAGGGTTTGAGAGAGAGGCATTTCCCCAGCCCTATATTTCTATATGGGAGTGGGTTGGTCCAAGGAATGTGCACACCATGAACAGATTAACATTGCAATCTTATTTGGGGGAAAGGCTGTAGCTCAATGGCAGAGTATCTGCTTTGTTTTTGCAGAAGTAAAACCAAGTACAGTCGTACCTTGGTTGCTGAACACCTTGGAACTCGTACGTTTCGACCTTTAAAGCCCTATGCGGCCTAGGACCCTCGTACCTAAGGGACCGCCTCTCCTGGTATGCCCCGTGTAGGACCTTAAGGTCCTCAAATAATAACATTTTGGAGGTCCCGAGCCACAAGGATGCTAGGTTGGCCTCAACTAGGGACAGGGCCTTCTCAGTACTGGCCCCGACTTGGTGGAACGGCCTGTCACAAGAGACCAGGGCCCTGCGGGATTTGGCATCTTTCCGCAGGGCCGGCAAGACGGAGCTGTTCCGCCTGGCCTTTGGGTTGGTTTCAGTTTAACCCTGATGTTTCATTCCTTTATGGTTTGATTGGTGGGCTACTTAAAAACGAGGCTGCATTTTAAACTTTAAATTGTATTTTAACTTGCATTTTAATTGATTGTTTTGTATGTTTTGTTGTGGTTTTTATGGTTGTTAGCCGCTCTAAGTCCGGTCTTGGCTGGGAAGGGCAGGGTATAAATAAAAATTTATTATTATTTATTATTATTAAAAACCGGAAGTGAGAGTTTTCGAACGATTTTTGGAAGCTGAACATCCGGTGCAGCTTCTGCGGCTTCTGATTGGCTGCAGGAGCTTCCTGCAGCCAAACCGAAGCCACGCTTTGGTTTCTGAACGTTTTGGAAGTCGAACGGACTTCTGGAATGGATTGGTTGCTTGAAAACAAGGGCGAGGAACTTCAGCTATGGGGGCCACATGCACCCCATGCCTCTCTACCTGGCCCCCAGGGCTCTCTTTGGCCACACCCCCATCTATAAGGCCACACCCTCCCTGGCCCTGCTCTGTGTCCTCTGCAAGAGCTTTTACCTGGCTGGATGTTTTGGAGTGGTGGGTACGTGTAGGAAGCCTTTTGCATGGGCAGAATGTGCGAAGGTGAGAGTCGCATTCATCACTCAGCCTATTTGCCCATCCAGCCCCACCCACAACTGGCATGTGCCCCCCACCCAGGAAGGACTATGAAACATGATCCCTGTCTCTGCTCAGAAGCTAAAGCCAAGCTTCCACACCAGCCAAAGCCTGCTCCAACAGCCAATTGCAGATTGATGCCTTTGGAGACCTGTCTGACACATGTCAAACAAAGCTTATAAAAGCCCCCCCCCCAAATGGTGGCAAGTGGTCACCTGGGCTCCCATAGCATCTCCGGAGTCCCAAAGTATGGTTAGCAGCCAGCGGCCGGCAGAAATGGCGCACATTTCATTTCCGGACACCAGGTCTTCCAGGATGACCTCGATGAAATCCAGGGCTTGATCCGGTGGGAAATGCACGCTGACCACCTGTGAAAATGCCAGAAGTAAAGGATTGTGAATCTATGATCACAATAAGAATTGCACTGAAATGCAGCTGCAGTTCATTCTGACCATTGAGAAGGCCCTCGGCGCGGGATCTCAGTGTCCAGGCTGAACGGTGGGGATGGAGACGCTCCTTCAGGTATTCTGGACCGAGGCCGTTTAGGGCTTTCAAGGTCAGCACCAACACTTTGAATTGTGCTCGGAAATGTACTGGGAGCCAATGTAGGTCTTTCAAGACTGGTGTTATGTGGTCTCGGTGGCCGCTCCCAGTCACCAGTCTAGCTGCTGCATTCTGGATTAGTTGTAGCTTCCGGGTCCCCTTCAAAGGTAGCCCCACATACAGCGCATTGCAGTAGTCCAAGCGGGAGATAACCAGAGCATGCACCACTCTGGCAAGACAGTCTGTGGCCAGGTAGGGTCTCAGCCTGGGTACCAGATGGAGCTGGTAGACAGCTGCCCTGGACACAGAATTAACCTGCGCCTCCATGGACAGCTGTGAGTCCAAAACGACTTCCAGGCTGCGCACCTGGTACTTCAGGGGCACAGTTACCACATTCAAGACCAGGAAGTCCTCCACACCTGCCCGCCTCCTGTCCCCCAAAAACAGTACTTCTGTCTTGTCAGGATTCAACCTTAATCTGTTAGCCGCCATCCATCCTCCAGCCGCCTCCAGGGAAATTCACCTTGGCCATTCTGCATGAAGCTTCGAATAGAGCACTGGGGACATCACCCTTCAGGTCATGACAGGCAGCCATTATTTCCTCCTCCTCCTTTGCTGTGACTTTTGACTGAGCTGGCAAGAAGGGAGGGGAGAGGGGAGAATAGTGATGGATCTATTTCCTGGCCAGTTCATTTCTGGCTGGATAGATTTTGCTGAAAGGAGGCATTGCTACGATTCTATGATCATAGTGTGGCCAGTTATGGGTTAAGAGTCCCAAATAGTTGGCTTCTCTTTCTTCAGTGGCAGCTTACAGAAGGTGAGAACCTCATGGTTTTCTTGCATGAGATAGCCATCAGAGCTTGGGGAAGCCGGAGGTTCCTGCCTTGCAGGGGGTTGGAATAGATGACCTTTGAAGTTCCTTCCAACTCTACAATTCTATGATCCTATGAAGGTTACACCTCCCGCTCACCTGACAGGTGGAAGCAATAATAATAATAATAATAATAATAATAATAATAATAATAATAATTTATTTTTTCTGTTTTACAATTTAAAGTACTGATTTTTACATCCTTAAGACATCAATGACTTCCCTTCTTCTCTTTCCATGGTTCCTTTTACATATCATAAATCCCTGCATATTTTACAGAAACTATACCATTCAGTATTCCATTATTGCATCCATCAAAACCTATTTGCACTGTTGAATTTATCTTAATGCTGTCAGCGTTTTCAGCTGCACACAGGTATTTCCCATATATCCAATAAACGTTTTCCAATCTTCTCTAAACATATGTTCTTCTTGCTCTCCTATTTTATATGTTAAGTCTGCAAGCTGCACATATTCTGTCAACTTAAGTTGCCATTCTTCTTTAGTTGGGACCTCACTCCTTTTCCATTTTTGGGCTAACCAAACACGGGCCGCAGTAGCGGAATACATAAATAACATTTTTTGACATCTGGGAATTTCAGTCTGAATTATCCCCAACAGAAAGGACTCTGGTTTTTGGCGGAAAGTACTTTTAAACATTTTTTTCAGTTCATTATGGATCATTTCTCAATACTCTTTTACCCTTTTGCAAGTCAACCACATAGGAAAGAATGTCCGAGGCATGGGAAGATCCGGCGTCCGAGGCATGGGAAGTTCATATATAAAAATTATTATAATAATTAGGCACAATTGGAATGTTTCTTTTAATTGGGAATTGTATAATTAATTTGGATTGTAATTTGGAATGTAATTGGGAATAATTTCGATGTGATTTGTTGTGATTTGTATTGGAAAATTTAATAAACAGATTATAAAAAAAAGGAAAGAATGTTCCCTCAACCTCTTTGCATCTCCAGCACTTCTGATTCAGTCTTATACATCTTAGCAATCCTAGGTAAAGGTAAAGGGACCCCTGACCGTTAGGTCCAGTCGCGGACGACTCTGGGGTTGCGGTGCTCATCTCGCTTTATTGGCTGAGAGCCGGCGTACAGCTTCCGGGTCATGTGGCCAGCATGGCAAAGCCGCTTCTGGCGAACCAGAGCAGCGCACGGAAACGCCGTTTACCTTGCCGGAGCGGTCCCTATTTATCTACTTGCACTTTGACGTGCTTTTGAACTGCTAGGTTGGCTGGAGCAGGGACCGAGCAACGGGAGCTCACCCTGTCGCAGGGATTCGAACCGCCGACCTTCTGATCAGCAAACCCTAGGCTCTGTGGTTTAACCCACAGCACCACCTGGGTCCCTGTCCCCCTGCGTACCCCCTAGAAAAAAAGCACTGCTAGTAGTCATTGATAGCCCTTTCCTTCATAAAACTATATTGATCACTCAACCAGTCATCCAACCAACCAAGCAATCAGAAAGGGGCGTGAAGGTTGGGGGGTTCACACTGCCCCCATTCATAACATCCTCACCTTGTATGTGCAAAAGGCAACTAATGCACTGGGCAGCCCACTGCCGGCATCTGATGGAGCCATCACAGGTGTACGGGGCAAGGAATGCAACCAGTGCCCCAAATTGCTGGAAATTTTCTCCATCCTACAGAAAAAGAAAGATTTAGAAAAATCTGTTCATTTGAGCCTGCCTGATCTTCATGATCTGCAACAGAGGTGGGGTTTTTTTGGGAGGGGGGGCCCTCCACGCCAGTTGTGAGATGGATGGTGCCAGGGCTGGGGAGAAATCTGATTCTGATTGACTTTCAATGAGAAGCTACCTGATTTGCCCCTCTCGAACCAATACATGAACTTTCAAAAGTCACCCTTCTCTGAATTTTGCACCGAAATTCTCTGACTGAATAATGTGCACAAGCATGAAAAAATTAGGGGGAAGTGTGTGCAAACATGGACATATCAGTGAAAATAACAGGGGAAACGTATTATATTGTGGGGTGGGCAGGTTTAGAAATCCTTGCAAAAATGTGTACATTCAGGGCTGTTCGCAATTCATTTCTGCGAGCGTAAGTTGTTTTCTACCACTAGAGCGTAAGTTGTATTCTACCACTAGAAATCAAAAAAGATATAAGATCGCTATTTATGTATGCCATCATAGCAGCTAGAATTCTCGTGGCAAAGAAATGGAAGGATGAAATAGTACCGACAACCAGAGACTGGCAGATACTTATGTTAGAATACTTACAACTAGCAAAATTGACGGGAGGAGTTAGAGAAGCACTGAATCAGAAGATTTTTGGAGATTGAAAAATATTTAAGGAATATATAGGATCATACCACTGTATGATCAGTACCACTGTATTCCACTCTGGTCAGATCCCACCTGGAATATTGTGTCCAGTTCTGGGCACCACAGTTCAAGAAGGATACTGACAAGCTGGAACGTGTCCAGAGGAGGGCAACCAAAATGGTCAAAGGCCTGGAAACGATGCCTTATGAGGAACGGCTTAGGGAGCTGGGTATGTTTAGCCTGGAGAAGAGAAGGTTAAGGGGTGATATGATAGCCATGTTCAAATATATAAAAGGATGTCATATAGAGGAGGGAGAAAGGTTGTTTTCTGCTGCTCCAGAGAAGCGGACACGGAGCAATGGATTCAAACTACAAGAAAGAAGATTAGAAAGAACTTCCTGACAGTAAGAGCTGTTTGACAGTGGAATTTGCTGCCAAGGAGTGTGGTGGAGTCTCCTTCTTTGGAGGTCTTTAAGCAGAGGCTTGACAGCCACCTGTCAGGAATGCTTTGATGGTGTTCCTGCTTGGCAGGGGGTTGGACTGGATGGCCCTTGTGGTCTCTTCCAACTCTATGATTCTATGATTCTATATTGTAACAACCGAGCCATACTAGCAGAACTAGAGTGATACTTGTAAATGAAATATATAATAAATATTGTCGGAGGGAGATGGGAATAGTTATTAAAGATTAAAAACTGTGTGGGGAAAATAATGATAGTATGAAAAGTACAAAGAGAACAATTGGAAGACACGTTTGTTAGAAGCTTCTTTATTTATTTGTTTGATGAAGTGTTAATTAGGAAGATTATGTATTGTTATGTATGTAAATTTGTTTTTTCTTCTTTTCTTCTTATGATGTATTTTTTTCCTTTCTATCTTTTATTTTCTTTAATTGTTTTTTCTCCTTTGTCGTTTTGTCTTTGTAATATGAGATTGCGAACCTTTTTTATGTGCGTATTTTAAAATAATAACGATCCTTTTTTTTAAAAAGTCCTTTTTAATATTGCATTTCAATGGTGTTGCTTACAGATAGTGGGCAGAGATGTGCGGACTGAGCAGGTGGCAAGCAGGTGAAGAGAAGGAAACTCACGGGGAGCTGAAAGTTCTCCTGGAAGGCAGCGAGGGTCTGGGAACTTGCCTGCAGCGCTCTCTCCCGGCTACAGTCCGATACGGTGAACCAGGGGTCTATGAGCTGTTGGCGGAGCAGGAAGGCAAATGCAACTGATGTTAGAAAATCTAATTCCTATCCTGACCTTCATCTGACAATCACAGGGCAGTTTGCAATATAAAAACAGAGTGCCAATTTTGTCCACCTCATTAGCTATGGCTATTATCACATGGGGCCTTGCCACCGTGATGTTGTCTTTGGAATTCTATTCAATATTTGTCAGGTTCCCTTCTCGGTTGTTCAATCAGAAAGCCAAGCCATCTGTCTTTTAGTTCTTTTATTCAGTGCCAAACTATATACAGTGCAGAGCTCAGTCTTATCACGTCTGTTCACTCACTAGCAGAATCCGGACGTGCCTCCCTCCGGTTTTGGTGCCAACACCACAATCTTGGCAGCCTAAATTGCCTCCTTCTCCTCTTACGTAATCTATGTGCCAGACCTAACGTCTCTCCCTCCGATCTAGCCTGCTGGGTGGAGCCAGGTCTCCCACCCACTAACTGCTTCTCCCCCGAGAGACTGCTGGTTTCACTTGAAGATGAACCAGTAGTTAAAACAGGTGGCGGCTCTCTATAAACACTCAGAGCTGGACTGGCAGGGGCAGACAGATCTCTGACAATAGTGATCCAGAGCGGATTCCAATGTATAGTTAGCAGAGTAAAAACTTAAATACGTTGCAGGATTCCCAAAAAATAGATCAGAGGCAATTGTATTTCATCCAGCAGATATTTACTGCTTGCTACTGAAGGCAAATGAGCATAATGGTCACAAATCCAAAACAATCAGGATTGGCACTGTCCACAAGAAACCCAGTTGCAGCAGACTTAACTTAAGCTTAGGTAAAAGGTAAAGGTAAAGGGGCCCCTGACCGTTAGGTCCAGTCGTGACCGACTCTGGGGTTGTGGCTCTCATCTCACTTTACTGTCCGAGGGAGCCGGCGTACAGCTTCCGGGTCATGTGGCCAGCATGACGAAGCCGCTTCTGGCGAACCAGAGCAGCGCACGGAAAGGCAGTTTACCTTCCCGCCAGAGCGGTACCTATTTATCTACTTGTACTTTGACGTGCTTTCAATCTGCTAGGTGGGCAGGAGCAGGGACTGAGCAATGGGAGCTCACCCCGTTGTGGGGATTCGAACCGCCAACCTTCGACCTTTAATCCAAACTAATTTACTCCAATAGAGAGAGTTTCTTCTGCTGCTCACCTGGAACATCTCGACCATCAGCTCAGGTTTTGGGTGGTCCTCTATGATGCTCGTCACGAGTTTCCCAAGGGCATCCATGGAGCAAGAGTACAGGGACTGAAAGCACAATGCAAGTAGGGAGCTCAGAGGGCCAAGCTAGATGCAGTGTCTGGAGATCCATGACTGGATCGGCAGCAGTTTCCCCCCCCCCCCCAATGCTCTAATAAGCAACTGCAGAGGTCCAGTGAGGACATAGGAAGCTGCCTTGTACTGAGTCAGACACTGGGTCCATTCATCTCAGTATTTGAAACAAAATAAAAAAATTCCTTCCAGTAGCACCTCAGAGTTTGTTCTTGGTATGAGCTTTTGTGTGCATGCACACTTCTTCAGATACATGCACACTTCAGCTCATACCAATAACAAACTTAGTTGGTCTCTAAGGTGCTACTGGAAGGAATTTTTTTTATTTTGTTTCGATTACGGCAGACCAACACGGCTACCTACCTGTAACTTATCTCAGTATTGTTCTACTGATAGCAGCTCCCCAAGGTTTCAGACAGGAGCCATTCTTTCCCCCATAATATTTTATTGTTTTCACTTATTTCTGCAAGAAGCAAAATCAATCTTCAACAATCTTCAAACACCCCAGCAGAAGCACCAAATGGCTATATACCGGTAATTACGTTTAACGTTTAAGTCATTTCAGTTTTTAAGTGAATTATTATTCCATAAGTCCTTGGAGGCCTATAATCAGTGCTTTTGGTTTTTTTTAAGGGAAAAATGGTGCCGGTACTCACCATGAACTCACCTTTAATGTTGTTTTTAATTCTGTTTTTAAGCTGTATTTTAATCAACTGTTTTTATATTTGTTGTTAGCCGCCCTGAGCCCGGTCTTGGCTGGGGAGGGCGGGGTATGAATAAATTATTATTATTATTATTATTATTATTACAGTAAGTGGCACGTTTTTATTTTAAAAAGCTATCAAAGATAAAACAATTGCATACAGCCGAAGAATCATCTCCGAATACTCCACAGTGCTTTATCAAAGTGGATATGCTAATATCAGCACAAACTCAACAAACACAAAAATAAGACATAGCAATCTCCATTGCTTGAACTGTTGTCCGCAGCTCAAAAGATATATTGTATCCGCAGCAATGCTGGTCTGCAAGGTTTATACAAAAGCGGAAGGGGGGGGGGGGAGAAAATAATAATATTTAAAATATGTGCTTGATGTGCTCCAAATTGTGCTGTGGGCCAGGAAAAGAGTACTGCCTATAACCATGTTCTAGCAATGTCACATACGTAATATAACTATGCCAGGTTGATTGAAAAGCAGTGATTTTCTTGTCTGTTTGGCTGTTGTGGACAGGGGTTGTCAGTTGCCCATTAACATCATGTCCCAGAGTAGTGAGATCTCAAGTAGGGGTAGGTCTACACTCGTCAGTTCTAACGTTAGAAATGCGTTATAAAAATGTGACACCAGAGGCTGCTGTAGGGCAGCGATCCGTCGTCAATGGGAAATTGCATTGACAGCTATTATTACTGTATGTGTTTTCTTTCACAGTTACATGTAGGTAGCCGTGTTGGTCTGCCGTAGTCGAAACAACATAATTTTTCTTTTTCTTTTAGTAGCACCTTAGAGACCAACTAAGTTTGTTCTCGGTATGAGCTTTCGTGTACATTATCTGAAGAAGTGTACATGGACACGGAAGCTCATACCGAGAACAAACTTAGTTGGGAACCAGGCAGAGGGCCTTCTCGGTAGTGGCACCCGCCCTTCAGATGTCAAAGAGAACAACAACTACCAGACCTTTAGAAGACATCTGAAGGCAGCCCAGTTTAGGGAGGCTTTTAATGTTTAATAGATTATTGTATTTTAATGTTCTGTTGAAAGCTGCCCAGAGTGGCTGGGGAAATCCAGCCAGATGGGCGGGGTATAAATAATAAATTATTATTATTATTATCATTATTATTATTATTATTATTAGTCTCTAAGGTGCTACTGGAATAAAAAACAAAAAAAAAATTTAACAGCGTTTTTACAATCATTGTAGATCCAGCCTGGGTCTACATTCCTACTTGGAGGTGCTAGAGATTGAACCCAGCCGGATAGGGGCCTATCACAACTGTCCTGCTGTATATCAATGAAAGCCTGGGAAACATACTTTCACAACTTATACGAGGAATCTAGCGACGAGTCCCATGCATTAGACCTGGAAAGAGTCTGGCTGCTGGATCAGGACAAAGAGAGCTGATTTAGTCCAACATTCTGTTCTCATAGTGGCCAGCTAGATGCCTCTTGGAAGTCTGCAAGCAGGACATGAGCAGAAGAGGACTTTCCCGTCCTGTGGCTTCCAGCAACTAATGCATTTTCCCACATTCAGTATACACAGTATGCAGATTTTTGTGTGAATTCTCGGTTGAATAACTGCATCATGAAATTTGGAGAGGTGAGAATGACTCTCTCTCTCTCTCTCTCTCTCTCTCTCTCTCTCTCTCTCTCTCTCTCTCTCTCTCTTTATATATATATATATAGGGCGGAAGCTTGTATTAAAATGTAAGCTGAATTGAACTCCCACCCAGTGCCGGATTTATGTATAAGCTAAACAAGCTATAGCTTAGGGCCCCTCTCTCTTGCCCTCCCCCCAAAAAAACTAAAGGAAAAAAAACCTGGATGTACATTTCCAAAATATAAGATAAAAAACAATTAAAATAAAACCTACATACAGCAACAGTGTTTTGTGTTGTGTAGGCTCCTATGATGTAAGTCATGGGCCCCGCCTGCTAGCCTGCTCCCTCAAATATCACTGGTTTGCTCCTTTCTATATATAGGGTGCCTACATTCTGCATGGACTGGTTGCATGCCAACATGTGCAAATGGCTTTAGTTACCTATTAGGTCCATAAATTACCATATAGCATATATTCAACACAAAAGACAGCGACAATTTGTTGTTGACAGCTGGACATATAAAGGGCCCCATTACCTTCAGTAGCTTAAGGCCCCATCAAACCTAAATCCGGCCCTAGTCCCGCCCTTTGGTATGATCCGGGCAGTGGCCAATCAGATGCATCCAGGAAACCCCCATGTGTATGAGAAAAGAGGATCTGGAAATAAACTTTTGCCACCTACCTCGATCTTTAGAGCATCCCCCGCCGTCTCTTTCAGCTGCTCCAGGGAAGGAAGAGGAAACAGACTTTTGATGCTCTGATCGAGGAGACTACGAATTTCCTCCACGGCCAAACATGGCTTCAGTTTGCTGGCAGGAGGAAGGTGGACTGATAAGTCACACAGGAGAGACTGGTGGATATCTGAAGAATAGTAGGCTGGACCTCAGTTTGGTTGTAGAACATTTGCTCCCACAAGAGGTAGCGATGGCTGTTACCAAAGTCTCTTAAACAACCCAGACAGAATCCAAAGAGGAATAGCTCAACTGATAGAGCGTGAGACTCTTTAATCTCATGGGTCATGGGTTCGAGTCCCACATTGGGCAAAAGATTCCTGCATTGCAAGGGGTTGGACTAGAGGACCCTTGTGGTCCCTTTATACTCTACCATTCTGTGAAAAGAAATTACGTGGAAAACTGCTAAGAAACACATCTACCTCAGGAATGCCAGAGCAGTGATGGCTTGGGGACGAAGAGGAGTATTCAGAGAGTCCAGCGGCTCCTCCTTGATGAAATCCTGAGAACACAAGACGGGTAAAGGGCAAATGTAATTGAGGGTCGGGGGAAACCCTTGAGGAGCAGAGAGATTTCCTCCACTGACACGCCATGGCCTCTATGATTTCCAAAGGATACTGTCAGGTTTCCCTTATCGGTTGTTCAATAAGAAAGCCAAGCCATCTGTCTTTTAGTTCTTTTAATCAGTGCAGAATTATATACAGTGCAGAGCTCAGTCTTATCATGTCTGTTCACTCACCAGCAGAATCCGGAAGTGCCTCCCTCCGGTTTTGGCACCAACACCACAGTCTTGGCAGCCTAAATTGCCTCCTCCTCCTCCTACGTAATCTATGCGCCGGACCTGACGTCTCTCCCTCCGATCGAGCCTGCTGGGTGGCGCCAGGCCTCTCACTGAATCCCTGGACCCCTGGCACCCCTTGGCTCCCAGCCACTAACTGCTTCTCCTCCGAGGAACTGCTGGTTTCACTCGCAGATGAATCAGTAGTTAAAACAGGTGGCGGCTCCCTATAAACACTCAGAGCTGGACTGGCAGGGGGAGGTAGATCCCTGACAGATACCAAGAAAGGATCAAGCACTCTTTGCTAAGTCTGTGATTAACTTACCTGAAAGGCTAAGGCAGTGGTCAGCAAACTTACCGCACCTCGGGCCGGTGTGTCCAGAGCCGATCGCATACGCTATTTCCGGTGCACTTCCGGGTCGGAGGAGCACCAGAAACAGCTTGTGCGCATGTGCGCGGGCCTCCTCCGACCCGGATGTGCACCGGAAATCATGCTTGCGCATGCGCACAAGCTATTTCCGGTGCTCCTCCGACCCGGAAGTGGGCAGCCGCGCAGAGCAGAGCCGTTAAGAGCGGGCGGCGGCAGTAGGCGGCGGGGGTCGCCACGGGCCGGATAAACAAGTCCCTCGGGCCTTATCCGGCCCACGGACCTTAGTTTGGGGACCCCTGGGCTAAGGGCAATCAAACCACGAGGGAAGGATACAGAGGCGACATTTTAGGAGCACCAAGGTGGATCTTGAACAGCCGCCGCTGCATTTAGCCACAAAAGTACATTTGCACTATGGGGCTGACCTCTGGGGAAATAACACCATTCTGCAAATTTGGTGCAGGAGCTGGCTGTGCAAAGTGCTGATTGGCTAGGAGCCCATGATGTCATCAGGAAACTTAACACCTTACCATCCTAGGATATGGTTACCAGACGTCCCTGTTTCCCGGGGACAGTCCCCAGATTTACAAATCTGTCCCTTGACAAAATCCATCCCCGGAATGTCCCCGGGTTTCATTTAATGTTCCTGGATTTATATTTTAAGTGTTGTAGGTTTATTAGTAGGGAATGAATGTTGTGTAATTGGTTCAACGGCAAAAGACACATCATAAGGGGACTTCCAGTGAGGCAAAATGGCGGACCCCACGGCAGTGAGCAGCTCCTGAAGCTACCAGGCTGAACTTGGATGGGCTGCTGAGACTGCTGCTGCCACCCCCACTACTGAAAGGGAACCGGGGATACCCAGCATGTTATGTGCTGAGTTGAAAAGGATCCAAAATGCAGCAGTCTGATTGGTCCTAGAACAATAGGATTCAGAATGCAGCAGTCTGATTGGTCCTAGAACAATAGGATCCAGAATGCAGCAGTCTGATTGGTCCGCAGGAGCCACCCAATCCAGCTCCAGGTGGAAGAGACTACACAACCTGATTGGCCTACAGGAGTATCCTGGAATTAGCCAATCACGTGGGGCCCGTTGTGTAACTAATGTATATAAAGCAGATGTTCTGGGGAAACATGCATTCCTCGCTACTATGAGCTGAATAAAGAGCATGAAATCCACACTTGACTCCGAGTATATTTCACCGGGGGAGCCACTGACACCCCCTGTGACCCAAATCGAGCCGGGAGTGACAGCGCCTGGCCATCCAGCCGACTGCCCAGTGGCGCTCCGGGGCCAAGAAAACCCCGGAGTCAACGCAAATGGAAAGGGGAGAGGAGAAGCAGAGGGAGGAGAGAGAAAGAAGGAGAAAAAAGAAGAGAGCAGGCCCAGAGGAAGGCTGCGTGACAGAGGAGACCACAGAAGAAAAGATATTACTTCTTAATTTTTAAAAATTGCTTTTTTTTCTCTTTTCAAAAAACAAAAAAAAAGTGTCTCCGGATTCATTGAAAAAAACCCTGGTAACCTTATCCTAGGAGAGGTTCTGCGCCTTTGTTAAAAAGTTTCACGCAAAGGCCTCTCTGAGTGATGGGGTCTGCCATAGCCTCAGGCAGAAGGTCAGGTTCCTCACCAACAAGATGTCAACGAGCTCCTTTCTGCAAGTTAAGATGAAGTTCTGGAAGTCCCGGGTCTCGCAGATCGCCTGGCAGATATCTGTTGTGCTCTCAACAAAGGCCAGCTTGAGATTGGAGTCCTGCGTTGCCAAAAGAAACCACCCAATCAATCAACACCTTTATTGGCATATCCTATATAATAATATCCCTGTGTCCGTGCGTACGTTCCGTGTCAGTGGAAATTTTCCACTGTGCATGTCCCAGACGGACGGACGCAGGGATTGGACGACGGGAGAGGGGGGCGTGTCCGAGAGGCAGCGGCGGCGCACGCGCGTCGTCAGTTGCGGCAGCGCCGCCGCCTCGCACGGAGCTCGCGCCGCTCTCCTCTCCTCAGGGCGCCGGCGGGGGCTCTGTCCTGTGGAAGTTGCGCGCTCTCTGCCTAGCGCCGTGGGGCGAGGCGGCGAGGGGCTGCGCGAGCCCGGCGGGCGCCAGGAGCTTCAAGGGAGGCGCGGCCGGTGGAGGGGGGTGCGGCGGGCTGAGCCAGGCCGCCCGCCTCGGCGGGCGGCCGGGCACCCTCTCAGCCCTCACGTGGGTATCTAGCGCCCGTTATTAACGCGCTAAATTCACTAGTATAAAATAAAACAAAAACATACAAACCCTCTGTAAATAAGGAATCCTCACCAGTCATTGTTAGGTAGTCCAGATGTACTGGCTTTAATTTCATAGATCCTAGTCAAATAGTGAGCCATAATTCTGGTGAGTTCAAGGGAGTCATCCCTTAACAAGAGCTGGACCGCAAGTTGTTTGCTGGAGAGGGCCCTGAGCCACATAAAGGATATCGGAGGGCCAAAATCAAAAATGTTAGAAAGAGGGCAATCCAGTATCATGTGGGCCATAGAGTCCGACACTTTCTGGCCACAAGGGCAGAGTCTGTTCTGGTAGGGAATGCCTTTGAACCTTCTGAATAGCACGCAAGACGGAAAGGCATTTAAACGGGCCAGCATAAATACTCTGCGATATAAAGGTGTGACCAAATCATATATGTAGTTCGGCATCAGTCGATGATGCGGCGGCAGCCCCAAAGAGGCTGGCGAACATACTAAGGGTTGGGAAGGGTGAATTTTTTGAAATTCATTATCTAGCAATCTCTGCTTAATAAGTGTAAAAATATGTGATTCCTCAAATGTCAGGAGGTAATCCACAGAAAAGCCTAGTTGCCCAGGTTTGAAGATAATATCAGAGAACCAAAAGAAACCATGCAAAAATACCCCCAACTATTATATTCGGAAACATTGCTCCGCAGAAACGGATATGGTATTCAAACATGTTTATATATGGAGGAATTCTCAATAAAGTGTGGGTGAATTTGCACAAAGGGGAGAGAGGTCTAGTGCTGCTTTTTAAGTTTTCCATTGGGGGCATCTGGTTGGCCACAGTGAGAACGGGATGTTGGGCTAGGTGATGCGGGTGGCGCTGCGGTCTAAACCACTGAGCCTCTTGGGCTTGCTGATCAGAAGGTTGGCGGTTCGAATCCCCGTGACGGGGTGAGCTCCCATCACTCTGTCCCAGCTCATGCCTACCTAGCAGTTGGAAAGCATGCCAGTGCAAGTAGATAAATAGGTACTGCTATGGTGGGAAGGTAAATGCAGTGGCGGAGCTTCATGCTCTGGCACCGGGGGAGGAGAACAGGCGTGGGCGTAGCTGGTGCATGTTCCAGAGGCTTGGCGCTCCGCCCGCAGGGGTGTGGTGTGGAGCACGTCCTGGGGGCAGGGTGTGGGGCCTGTGGGGGCGTTGCGCCCAGCTCGGGAGGGGAGCAGCTGTGATGGCACCCCACCGGGATCGTGGTGCCGGGGGTGGTTCGCTCCCCCTACCACCTATTCCTCCGCCAGTGGGTAAATAGGGTTTCCGTGTGCTCTGGTTTCCGTCACGGTGTCCCTTGCGCCAGAAGTGGTTTAGTCCTGCTGGCCACATGACCCGGAAAGCTGTCTGTGGACAAATGCCAGCTCCCTCGGCCTGAAAGCAAGATGAGCGCCGCAATCCCATAGCCACCTTTAACTGGACTTAACTGTCCTTTACCTTACCTTTTACCTGTTCAAGACTCCAAGTCAGATAATTCCTAGCTCACCTTGTTTTCAATGCTGACGCCCAAAACCTGGACAAATGAAATGGACAAATTGCCTGGACAAATTGCCAAATAACAAACACAGCACAACAGTCAGCCCATTATGTTCTTCTTCTATTATTACTATTACTATTATTAAAATCTGTATACCGTCCTTCATCTGAAGTTCACAGGGCAGTTCACAACATAAAAATACAAAACGAGAAGCCAAAATACACAATGAAAACAATAATATACACAAACACATTTAAAAGGACATAGGTTTTTGGGGTGAGCTTTCCATTCTGCCCACCACAAAGACCTACAATGAAGGTGTTCGAAGGACCTCTTAGTGCTGGCAGGGATGTTTGGTCCTCCTGCTGAGGAAGTGAAGGAAGGGGGGGGGCATAGGTATCCCAGATTGCTTGTTAGTCTCCATTAGCTTAGAACGAACACATCACGTTCCGGGATATGAGTCAACTGAAAACAGGCTAACCACAGTACAAGGATAAGATAAGAGCAGTCGTAAGATTATGCACAAGGGCCCAGCCAAAGTTCAGGAGGAAGGAACTTCCTTATAAGGTTACAGAACCTTATATGGAAGGAGGAAGGATCTTCCTTATAAGGTTTACAGAACTCCGGGGTAAAAGTGTATAAAAGCTGCATGCAAACAGCATTTGGATGCGCTTGCTGTGAACTATCACGCAGTGTCTTTCTACTGTCCTAGGCAGAAGAAATAAACTCTTTCTCTTTGAACCAAACCTCGGTGTCCATTTGGATCCTTCCTCCCTCCCCCTCGGGAGCAATGCGGAACCCAGCTCTATGGAGTAATAAGGCTACAGAAGGGGCCTTGACTAAGACCCAATGAACCTTGCCCCCTCTGGAACCAGCTCTGCGGCAAAGACCACCCTCTCCTTTAAAGCACTTGCCTGGCAGCTCTTCCGGTAATAGCAGAGGACATTCTTCATGATGTTGGCCTCCACCCTGGGCAGGAGGAGCTCCTTAGGGGCTTGGAGAGCCACTTTACCATAGGTGAGCATCAGCGTTTGGTGGACTTGACCCCGTCTGCCTTGCTGGTAGTCCTGAGCAACAGAAAAAGTTGGTTGCATCTTGTTCCATTTTGGCTGCCTTCCGCACGAGCTGTTTAACTTTAAATCTGAAATCATCAGCCTTGTTTTAACTTTTTATAGAAAATCTAGACTACACCGTTGCCAGATTCTTGCTACCCAGTGTTTACAGCCCTGTCCTCCTTTATTTTTTGCCAACTTGATTTGCGGCTATTGTTTTTCCAGCCAACAAACAACTGAAGCACCGGCTTGCTCGATGCAAACTGGCAAATGCTTTTTATGGTTTTTCAGCGCTATTGTACCTTTAATTAGTAGCTTCCTCCTTACAGATCCTATTGCTCCCTGTTCGGCATGGCAGCAGCAATACCGACAAAGAGCCACTTTATCACCCTTTAATTACTTATTGCCTGTTTGTTCTCTCTCTCTCTCTCTCTCTCTCTCTCTCTCTCTCTCACACACACACACACACACACACACACACAGAATAACTGATCTCCTCTTTTCTTAAAAAAACAACCCATGAATTTATTTTAAGGATTATTTCCACAAGCTCACTCATCTGAATTTGGGAGGGGTAAAGGACAAAGGTACGTATAGTTAAAGCTATGGTTTTCCCAGTAGTGATGTATGGAAGTGAGAGCTGGACCATAAAGAAGGCTGATCGCTGAAGAATGGATGCTTTTGAATTATGGTGCTGGAGGCGACTCTTGAGCAGGCGTCGGCAACGTTATTCGGCCATGGGCCAGATCGATCCCACAGAGCTCGTCCATGGGCTGGACATGCGCAGCACGATACTGGAAATCGCATCTGCACATGTCCCCCGGCACCGGAAATCGCTTCTGCGCAGCCCTATATGCCTGTGCAGAAGTGCTTTTTTGGCATCTGTGTGAGTCCCCGCGCCATGCCGGTTTAGTGCAGCGCGCGGGGGACTTGCCGAGAGGGCGGCTCGGTGACCAGGTGGCTCGTGGGCCGAATGAACTGGCTTCATGGGTCGCATCTGGCCCATGGGCCGGAGGTTGCCGATGCCTGCTCTTGAGAGTCCCATGGACTGCAAGAAGATCAAACCTCTCCATTCTGAAGGAAAACAGCCCTGAGTGCTCACTGGAAGGACAGATCCTGAAGCTGAGGCTCCAATCCTTTGGCCACCTCATGAGAAGAGAAGACTCCCTGGAAAAGACCCTGATGTTGGGAAAGATGGAGGGCACAAGGAGAAGGGGACGACAGAGGACGAGATGGTTGGACAGTGTTCTCGAAGCGACCAACATGAGTCTGACCAAACTGTGGGAGGCAGTGGAAGACAGGAGGGCCTGGCGTGCTCTGGTCCAGGGGGTCACGAAGAGTCAGACCGTTCCCCTGTTGAACTGCAATTACTGTCAGAAAGTTCTTCCGGATGTTTAACCGGAATCTCCTTCTTGTAAGGCAGTTCTTAGACCCGCGATGTTTAACACAGAAGAGGAGTCTCTCTTCCGTTACCTTGTAGCGGCTGATGATAGAGGACATCTTAATTTTCAGACCCATCCCAGCTCCAAATTCCTGCAACGTGGCTAAGGTCAGATCTAAATGTCCCACGGCTGAGAAAGAAAGGATCTGGATGATCTTCTGTAAAGTGGAAGAGAAACAGAAAAGGATCAGCTGGCCAGCTTTGTCAGGTCTCAGTGCTTTCTGTTTTTATGTTTAGTTATGTTTTAAGAAGAAGAAGAAGAAGAAGAAGAAGAAGAAGAAGAAGAAGAAGAAGAAGAAGAAGAAGAGTTTGGATTTGATATCCCGCTTTATCACTCCCCTTCAGGAGTCTCAAAGCGGCTCACATTCTCCTTTCCCTTCCTCCCCCACAACAAACACTCTGTGAGGTGAGTGGGGCTGAGAGACTTCAGAGAAGCTGGACTAGCCCAAGGTCACCCAGCAGCTGCATGTGGAGGAGAGGAGACGCGAACCCGGTTCCCCAGATTACGAGTCTACCGCTCTTAACCACTACACCACACTGGCTCTCAGATTTTTATACACTGTATTTTTTATTTTATTTTTGCAATTTTTATGTATACTGCTGAGGAGCTTAGGTGAGAAAGATAATATAGATACAGCTGAAATAAAGACATGAAATGCATACTAATCCCAGAGACAAAAACGGATGCCATGAGGTGGACGTCAAACATTTTGGTGATGTCTTTATGTTTTTTCCTGATCACTTCCAGGTTTGGAGCTGTGCGTGTGTGCATGATCGAGCACATGTTGGTTGCGCCAAAAATGAGAGTTGCCTGTGTCATGAAATTCTACTCAATATTGATCCAGAGCAGAACTCCAGTGTTTAGTTAGCAGAGTAAAAACATAAACACGTTGCAGGATTCCCAAAAAACAGACCAGAGGCAATTGTTGTCAAAGGAGATGGCGCTGGAATTTCGGAGGAAGAGAGGGGAACTAGGCCCTGTTGTATATTGGGGGTGGGGGTGGGGGTTGTGTGTAGAGAGTCTCTTCCTTTAAATTCCTGGGAGTTTACCTTAGTGAAGACCTCACTTGGAAAAACTATATAACTCAGGTGGTTAGGAAGGCCCAACAGAGACTCCATTTCCTCAGGGTCTTGCGAAGGAATAATGTTAAACAACTGATGAACTCCTTTTACTGGTCCACAATAGAAAGTGTCCTCTCATATTATATCACAGTGTGGTACGTTGGCTTGACAGCCATGGACAGAAAGTCTCTACAGAAGGTGGTGAACACAGCACATGAGTCTGTTAGATGACATCGCAAGGGATTGTTGCCTTAGGAGAGCGAGAAAAATTCTCAGGGATGATTCACACCCCGGCCAGCACCTCTTTAATCTTCTACCCTCGGACAGGAGATATAAAAGTATAATCAGTCGTACCAACAGGCTAAAAAACAGTTTCTATCCGTGGGCTGTTAGGCTGCTGAACGGAAAATAATATAGTGCAACTGACTTTTGGGGTTGGTGTGTTGTGTGACAAGCACACAGAGTGCAATGAGATTGAGTGTTGGTGGGGGGAGGGAGGCTGGGTTAATTTCATTGTACACGGGTTGTACATTGACAATAAAGGTGTTATTATTGTATTTCATCCAGCAGAGTTTTACTGCTACTGAAGGCAAATGAGCATAATGGTCACAAATCCCATACATTCAAGATTGGCATAAGTAATCCAGTTGCAGCAGACTTAACTTAAACTTACATTAACTTATAATAAGTCTATAAACCTTAACACTATATATAGAACACCACACCAGAAAGAAGGAGAGACAGAAAGTGAAACCTAGGCTCCTTCTGGCCGTACTTTTTTTTTTTTTTTAAATTAATATTTTTATTTTAAAACACATATATAAACAAACAAACAAACAATAAAACACATACACATACAAATAAAATATACTAAAACACTACACTACATTGTTGTTGTTGTTCAGTCGCTCAGTCGTGTCCGACTCTTCGTGACCCCATGGACCAGAGCACGCCAGGCACGCCTATCCTTCACTGCCTCTCGCAGTTTGGCCAAACTCATGTTAGTAGCTTCGAGAACACTGTCCAACCATCTCATCTTCTGTCGTCCCCTTCTCCTTGTGCCCTCAATCTTTCCCAACATCAGGGTCTTTTCTAGGGAGTCTTCTCTTCTCATGAGGTGGCCAAAGTACTGGAGCCTCAACTTCAGGATCTGTCCTTCCAGTGAGCACTCAGGGCTGATTTCTTTAAGAATGGATAGGTTTGATCTTCTTGCAGTCCATGGGACTCTCAAGAGTCTCCTCCAGCACCATAATTCAAAAAAACTCCATGGACAAAGACAACACTACATTACATATATTTATATTCTTATCCTATACCTTAACATTCTCCTCTAACTTCCTCCACTCAGTCCTTCTGTGTCGATTTTCCTTATCTATTGTCTACTAGCAATTTCTTAATATTTAATCTTATCATTTCTACTACATTTTATCTTATTTTAAAATCATTCTTTAAATCTAATATAACTTTCCAATTTTTCCAATCCTCTTATATTTTCTAACATATATTTATATATAAGAAAACAAAAAATTGAATTCAATATTCTCAAACACTTATTTCTAACATATATCTACCCTATTATTCACTATATTACTCTTTTATAAACTAATTTTATACATTGACATTTCTATTTATTTTAATTCTGTACTTTATAATGTTTTTTAAGATAGTCTTTATACTTTCTCCATTCTTCTTCCACTGCGTCGTCCCTCTGGTCGCGGATTCGTCCGGTCAGTTCAGCGATTTCCATATAGTCCATCACCTTCATCTGCCATTCTTCCAGTGTCGGTAAGTCCTTTGTCTTCCAGTATTTTGCAACAAGGATTCTTGCTGCTGTTGTGGCATACATAAACAGTGTGTGGTCTTTTTTTGGTAGCACTTGGTGAACCATTCCAAGGAGGAAGGCCTCTGGTTTCTTCAAAAATGTGTTTTTAAACACCTTCTTCAACTCATTATATATCATCTCCCAGAAGGCCTTCAACCTTGGGCAGGTCCACCACATATGGTAAAATGTTCCTTCCGCCATACCACATTTCCAACATTTATTGTCCTGCACATGATAGATTTTTGCCAGCTTCACTGGGGTCAAATACCATCTGTAAATCATTTTCATTATATTTTCTCTTAACAAAGTACATGCTGTAAATTTCATACCAGTTCTCCAAAGTCTTTCCCAGTCAGCCATCATGATGTTATGTCCGACATCTTTTGCCCAATCTAGCATCGCAGATTTAACTAACTCGTCTTGCGTATGCCACTCCAGCAGCAAATTGTACATTCTTGACAAAGTCTTAATCTTTGGTTCTAACAGTTCTGTTTCCAATTTTGACTTTTCCAGTTGAAAGCCAATCTTTTTATCCTGTTTGAAGAGTTCATTAATCTGATGATATTGTAACCAGTCTCGAATCCTTCCTCTCAATTGTTCCATGGGTTTCAACCTGACTTGTTCTCCTTCATATATTAACATCTCGGAATATTTTAACCAATTTTCTTCCGTATTTACTCTTTTATGGGCCTTTGCTTCTGCTGGTGACAACCATCTGGGTGTTTTCTTTTCTAGGAGATCCTTGTACTTCATCCAGACTCTAAAAAGAGCCTTTCTTATTATATGATTTTTAAATCCTTGATGGGCTTTTATCTTATCATACCATAAATATGCATGCCATCCAAATTTGTTGTCATATCCTTCCAAGTCCAGAATATCTGTGTTTTCTAATAGGAACCAATCTTTCAGCCAGCAGAAGGCTGCAGCTTCAAAATATATACTTAACTCCGGCAGGGAAAATCCCCCTCTTCTCTTGTCATCTGTTAAGATCTTGAATTTAATTCTGGGTTTTTTCCCCTGCCAGACAAATCTGGCCGTACTTTTATAGTCAGCATGACATTGACAGAAAGAGATAAGAGAATCAGTTTAAGCCAGCTGTACTCAGCTTCTCTGAAGGAATAACCCAAACATCATGAAGTTTCTTTCACACAGAGAAGCTTCCAGAACCTTCCAGAACCCTCTTGAATTAGGCAGAATAGGAAAGATCTCTACACATCAGATCAAGATTTTCTGCACTAAGAAATAATAATAATAATAATAATAATAATTATTTATTACTTATACCACACCCACTGGACGGCTTCCAGCAAAATATTAAAATACAATAGTCTGTTAAACATTAAA
Organism: Darevskia nairensis; assembly: GCA_034642065.1. Taxonomy (NCBI): domain Eukaryota; kingdom Metazoa; phylum Chordata; class Lepidosauria; order Squamata; family Lacertidae; genus Darevskia; species Darevskia nairensis. The sequence goes on along the minus strand of JAWWNI010001021.1, from coordinate 48,955 downwards.
AGCTAAACACGGTGGCCTTCAGATGTCTTCTAAAAGTCTGGTAGCTGTTTTTCTCTTTGACATCTGGTGGGAGGGCGTTCCACAGGGCGGGTGCCACTACCGGGAAGGCCCTCTGCCTGGTTCCCTGTAACTTGGCTTCTCGCAGTGAGGGAACCGCCAGAAGGCCCTTGGAACTGGACCTCAGTATCCAGGCAGAACGATGGGAATGTGTACGGGAATGTGTACAGGAATGTGTGGGATAAAGCTTGCTTTGATGCCATTTCATCTAACCTCTCTGAAAACAAATGGGTTCGAGTCCTACCCTCCAGAGCAGGAGAAAACAAGCTTGCTCCCTCTTCCATGTGACAGCTCTTCAGATATTTGAAGATGGCTATCATATCCTTGAGTGAAGGACGGTACAGAAATTTAAACAAAACAACAAACAACAACAACAACTTATTATTTATACCCCGCCCATCTGGCTGGGTTTCCCCAGCCACTCTGGGCGGCTTCCAACAGAATGTTATAATACAACAATCTATTAAACATTAAAAGCTTCCCTAAACAGGGCTGCCTTCAGATGTCTTCTAAAAGTCTGGTAGTTGTTGTTCTCTTTGACATCTGGTGGGAGGGAGTTCCACAGGTCGGGTGCAAACTGACAGCCTGGACCTTGTATTGTACCATCCACTGCGTTTTTGGTGGGAGGGGGAGTTGGGAGAAACTGCCACTAGTAACATTGCACTTTTGTGTGGATGTTAACTACAGACGGTTTGAGGAGCCCGTTCCGGTCTGAGAAGCAGGGTATGTGAGCAGAGACAAAGCAAAGTTATCACATTTGAAGGGTTCAGAAGTGGGGTCGGCCCCACCAGCATCTCACCTCTCTCTCGAGCTTTTCCATATAGTTTGCATTTTCTATCAAGTGCTTCATCCGACTCTGAACAAAGGCTGGATCTTCACAACAGGTCAGGGCAATTCCTAGAGATTTATAGAGGAACCTCTGAAAGGGAAGAATAGATGTTGATGTCACCGATCATAGTAGGTGCATCGTGGGAGAAGAACAACGGAATCTGGGTTAGGCTGGGTTATACCATTGGTCCACCTAGCTTAGTATTGTCTACACTGCAGGAGTGCCAACTTGGCCTCATGACCGTGGGTATCCGGGGCCATGAGTACCATGCAATGTGCATGGCCCTGGCCCTGAAATTTGTGAGTGCCTGGCCCCTTCATGGGGAATTTTGTGGGTGCTCAGGCACCCAGGGCCCTGGGGAGTTGGCGCCTATGCTACACTGACTGGCAGAGGCTCTCCAAGGTATCAGAGTGGGTGCTCTCTCAGTCCTAACTGGAGATGCTGAGAATTGAACATGGGACCTTCTGCATGCAAAGCAGATGCTCTACTAAGGGAGCTAGAGAGAGGACCATCTGAGAACCCTTCTCTTCCCCACTAGGGATGACCACCAGGGATGGAGAAATTCAGTTTCTCTCTGTTTTGCGTATTTCCAATCTTAGCTTCAGCTCTCGGCATTTCCATATCAGTTTGCATTGAAAAAAGAAATCCTCGTGAAAATTTATGTATATTCTTCAGTGGTTCTCAAGATTTGGATTCATATACAAATATTCAAATTCATGAAGAAAACTTTTTCTTGGCTTAAGCTGGCTGTCAGATTCTCTTATCGGTTGTTCAATAGTAAGACCAAGCCATCTTGTCTTTAAGTCTCTTTATTTTGTGCAAAGGTATTTACAGTGCAGAGTTCAGTTTATCATGTCTGCTCAGTCACTAGCAGAATCCGGAAGTGCCTCCCTTCTGTTTTGGCGCCAACATCAAAGCCTTGGCATCCGGAATTGCCTCCTTCTCCTCCTACGTGGGATATGCGCCGGAACTGAAGCCCCCCCCCCCCTCCGAGCGAGTCTGCTGGGTGGTGCCAGGTCTCTCAGCAACTCCCTGGACACCTGGCACTCCCTGGCTCCCAGCCACTAACTGCTCCTCCCCCGAAGAGGGGCTGCCAGATTCACTCGAAGATGAATCTGTCGTTAACACCGGCTGCGGGTCCCTGTATGCACTCAGAGCTGGACTGGCAGGGGTGGGCAGATCCCTGACACTGAAGAACTAAGTTTGCTTAGTTTAAGCCGAGAAAAAGTTTTCTTCATGAATTTGAATATTTGTATATGAATCCAAATCTTGAGAACCACTGAAGAATCCCGGGACTTTTCGTGGGAGTGTGCCATCCGCAAGCCCCAATCAAAGGGCCCCATAACGGGGGCGAATAACGGCCTCCTAAACTACAGGACTGCCTGGGCGAAACAGGTGAAAAACGCCAGCACCCTGTCTCTTCATCTTTATGCACATCTTTATTAACATTTGTCGGTAATATCATCAACACCTCACGTGATTGGAAACCACAGTGAACTTACCTTTGTTGATATCTCCAGGAATTTATTTAAAGGAAATCTAAAGTCTGAGTTTTTAAAATATACATTGTTATTAGATATCAACAGTCTGTTTTCAGATTTATCAGGTTATAAATCCTTGTGGCTTTTGTATAAGACTCTATATACTTTGGTGACTAATATATATGATAAAGAATGTATAATTGACTTGGAGATTATTGTGCGCCGCCAACGTGTTGCATACGTTATACTAGATTACTACAAGGTCACCCAGTGGCTGCATGTGGAGGAGCGGGGAAGCGAACCCGGTTCACCAGATTATGAGTCCACCGCTCTTAACCACTACACCACACTGGCTAGGGAGGAAGACTGCGGTCAGGTGTCCTGTGTGCTTACTTGGTCACCTGTGCAGGTGTCAAATGTTGATTGGCAATGTCAAGGCTCCCATTCTTAAATTGGGAGAGGGCTGTTGCATTCAGGTTTGCTTGCATGATTCCTACATTGCAGGGGGTAGGACTAGAGGACCTTTTGGTGTCCCTTCCAGCTCTACAGTTCTATGATTCTATGACCAGGTTAGCCATTGTGAGAACACGAGGATGTTGGACTAGATGGGCTTTTGGCCTGGCTAAGGAGGACTCTCCTAGGGTTGGGCGATATATCGATCTATCTTCTAAAACTGGTATGAAGTCCATATTGTGCTATCGGTTTCCTAATTTTTGACCTGGTAATATATCACGAATCATGATGTGAAGCCAGTGAAACCAGTCAATGCTTCTCTCGATTCCTGCAGTTGCTGCTAATTCTGCTGGCTCAGCAATCCCTCAGCGAATCACAAGAGCCTGGTGCTAGCAAAAGTCACAATGCGGGGAAAACTGTGAAGCTGGTCAGTGCCTCTACATAGCTCCATCCTTATTTCAGACATCCTGATGTATCACGATGTTTAGGTGGTGAAATATCATGATGCTGAAAACCGGATATTGCCCAACCCTAATCCAGACTTCCCAGTAGTGATGTATGGAAGTGAGAGCTGGACCATAAAGAAGGCTGATCACAGAAGAATTGATGCCTTTGAATTATGCTGCTGGAGGAGACTCTTGAGAGGCCCATGGACTGCAAGAAGACCAAACCTATCCATTCTGAAGGAAATCAGCCCTGAGTGCTCACTGGAAGGACAGATCCTGAAGCTGAGGCTCCAAGACTTTGGCCACCTCATGAGAAGAGAAGACTCCCTGGAAAAGACCCTGATGTTGGGAAAGATGGAGGGCACAAGGAGAAGGGGATGACAGAGGACGAGATGGGTGGGCAGTGTTCTTGAAGCTACCAACATGAGTCTGACCAAACTGCGGGAGGCAGTGGAAGACAGGAGTGCCTGGAGTGCTCTGGTCCAGGGGTCACAAAGAGTCGGACATGACTAAACGACTAAACAACAACAACAACAACAACAACAACAACAACAACAAGAATCAATCAATGCCTCTAAATAACTCCATCCATATTTCAGACATCATGATATATCACTATGTTTAGTTGGTGATATATCATGATGCTGAAAACCGGATATCGCCCAACCCTAATCCAGACTTCATGCCTTTTGTTAATTAATTAGCAAAGGAATGAGGACAAATGCATTTGGAGACACACACACCCTTTCGGGGGACTGCTGGGCGTAGCTTGTCATCTGACTTTCCAGTTCTCTACTCAGATTCTGGGTCCAAGTGTTGTCATCAATGGTTTCCAGGGTTCTTCTCAGGAACTATGGAGAAACAGCAAAAGCAGGAACAAAGTATGTTGTCTACCATCACTTCCCAAATGTCCAGGAAAATCTGAACGTATGGCAACCAATGTAGGCAGTGCCGTTTTTGCCCATTTTACTCAAAATATAGCTCCGAAACATCCAATTTCTTTTTGCAAAAAAAAAAGCGCTCAACAACCTTACTGTCCGGAATGGTAACCCTACATTTGCAAAGAAGGGAGATGTCCTTTTGAAAAACAGGGATGAGGAACCCCAGACCCTTGCGGAAGAAAATTCCCTTGGGGGGGTTCAATATCTGAGGGCTCAGACTTTTAATTCAGAAATGCAACCCACCTTATGTAGGAAAAACACATCATTTGGCTGTTTATTCTCCAACCAACCACCTTCTGCCTCTCCAGCACCTCACCTTCTCTTCCTCCAACCATAGTCCTTGAAAACAGTTACTCGACCCAAATTATATAGGTTTTGTAGTGAAGTCTGTGTCCTTGCAAATGGATTCTGCAGAATTTCTACCTCACTTTCCAAGTCTTTAGGACTATACTTCCCATCATTCCCTAACATTGGCCATGCTTGCTCGAACTGCTGGGAACTGGGAGCCCAGCATCAAACCGAGCTGGTTGGACCAATGGCTTGACTCAAGAGCTTAAATCAGTGATGGCCAAACTTGGCCCTCCAGCTGTTTTGGGACTACAAATCCCATCATCCCTAGCTAACAGGAGCAGTGGTCAGGGGTGATGGGAATTGTAGTCCAACAACAGCTGGAGGGCCAAGTTTGGCCATCACTGGCTTAAATGAAGGGAGTTTCTAGGCCTGTTAAATCTTCAAACCTGCCCTACCACATCCCCACCTGTTGCAGGTGAAATCTTAGCACTTCCTTACCTGCAACAACTGTTTCTCCCATTCCTGGCTCCTGATCTCAGTATTTTCTAGGGGGGAAAAAAAGGGGTGGGGGGAATTGTGCCACTTGAGCTGAAACATGAAACCACCGAATTAATAGCGAATTAACATCATAATAAGAACATGGCAATCTGCTTGTTTTCCAAAATGTCCTTCGGATGTCAATGTTCCAGGTCATTTTGGGCTTTAAAGGTTAATATAATACCAGCATTTGTTGCAAGTGCCACAAAATACCTATTCTGCTATTGTAAGGACTTGAAACTACAACTATTGTAAGGACGGAAACTACAACTAATCCAGAATGCGGCAGCTAGACTGGTGACTGGGAGTGGCCGCCAAGACCACACAACACCGGTCTTGAAATTTCTACATTGGCTCCCAGTACGTTTCCGAGCACAATTCAAAGTGTTGGTGCTGACCTTTGAAGCCCTAAACAGCCCAGTATACCTGAAGGAGCGTCTCCACCCCCATCATTCTGCCCGGACACTGAGGTCCAGCGCCGAGGGCCTTCTGGCGGTTCCCTCACTATGAGAAGCCAAGCTACAGGGAACCAGGCAGAGGGCCTTCTCGGTAGTGGCGCCCGCCCTGTGGAACGCCCTCCCAGCAGATGTCAAAGAGATAAACAACCACCTGACATTCAGAAGACATCTGAAGGCAGTCCTGTTTAGGGAAGCTTTTAATGTTTAATAGATTAAAATGTTTAATAGATTATAGGGGTATAAATAATAAATTATTATTATTATTATTATTATTATTATTATTATTATTATTATTGATCTTACAAGTCACTGGGTGACCTCGGGCCAGTCACTACCTCTCAGCCAAACCTACCTCATAGGGCTGTTGAGAGGGTAAAATGGGGAGCAGAGAACTATGTACACCACATTGAGCAGAAGGTGGTATACAAACACATTAGACAGGCAAATATGGCCACCCGACAGCCAGAAATTCAACTTTACTCCCAGGTAAAAAAAAAGAGAAAAGGGTGATTGTGGTCCTGTCTACCTGGCCAGGGCGAAAGTGTTTCTTGGTGGCCATGTGCCAAGGAGGTTTACCTGTTTGTATCATCGCCTTGCTTAGGAAGGATTCCCAAAGGAATGGGATTTGCTTGGCCCACAGCTTGGTGATGGCCGTGTGGATGTTGCAGTGCAGGGCGTGTAAGAGTTGCAGCGCCCAGCTCCCTCTTTGGTTCGGATTGGACGCCAAGACCTGTCGGCAGGAGAGTGTGAGGAATGAGGGCGTTGCTTTTTCCACAATGCTGCAACTGCTAGACAACCCCAGGCAGCCCAGACTTGCTTACGCTCCTGGTTAGAACAAGCTTGTGGTTAGAACGCTCGTAAATAAGGCAGATTGCAGCTGGAATTTGGTTTATTTCAGGGTCAGCAAGGTTTACCTCGCCTGGGCCGGTTCACTCCAGCGGAGATCCCTCCGTGGGCCAGATTTTGGGCCACGATTTCTGGCGATTTCCGGCGTCTGTGCAGATGCAATTTCTGGCACCGTGGAAGCAAGTCCTTGCACTGTGCTGCACTGGTTTAGCACAGAGCGCGGGGACTCGCCAAGCAGTTGGCTCGGTTTGTGGGCTGCTCGTGGGCCGGTTAAACAACCCCCGTGGGCTGTTTGTGGTCCATGGGCCTTAGGTTGCCGACCCCTGGTTTATTTGTAGGCTTCAGCAGGTATAGAACTCGTTTACATCTGTAACTGGGACAACTAGTGGTCATGATGTGGCTCTGTCGCTTGCACCAGTATGTTGATGCATAGGAACATAAAAAAGGAAAAGGGACCCCTGACCATTAGGTCCAGTCGCAGACGACTCTGGGGTTGCGGTGCTCATCTCACATTATTGGCCGAGGGAGCCTGCGTACAGCTTCCAGGTCATGTGACCAGCATGACTAAGCCGCTTTTGGCAAACCAGAGCAGCGCACGGAAACACCGTTTACCTTCCCACCAGAGCTGTTCCTATTTATCTACTTGCACTTTGATGTGCTTTCGAACTGCTAGGTCGGCAGGAGCAGGGACCGAGCAACGGGAGCTCACCCCGTGGCAAGGATTCGAACCGCCAACCTTCCAATCAGCAAGCCCTAGGCTCTGTGGTTTAACCCACAGCGTCACCCGCGTCCTGCCCCAAAAATTTACTTCTTCTTAATTGTATTTCAGTTCAACAATTACTTTGATAAAATACATATTTTGTTATGTGCAAATGGCTTTAGATACCTATTAGGTCCATAAATTACCATATAGCATATATTCAACACAAAAAAATAGTGACAATTTGTTGTTGACAAAGGACAGCTGGACATACAAAGGAACCCATGACCTTCAGTAGCTTAGGGCCTCATCAAACCTAAATCCAGCCCTGGCAGTACACTTAAATTGAAGTTCCTATATTGATGATCAATAAATATCCAGGGGAAGGGGAGCGGATATATTGAAATGCATCACACGTGCTTATTTTATTTTTCAAGGGGGAAAACCCTGCTTTTTTTTACTCATTCCTCACCAGAAGCCTTGCTACCAATCCGTGGGCGCTTGGAAGGCCTACTGGAAAGAAAAAAGAAGAAAATTCAGTACGCCAGGCTTGGATGGACGGTGTGGTTTTCTGCCGTTGGCTTCATATATAACTCCCACACTGGCCCACTGGTGGGAAGATAGTGGAGGGTGCCTCTTGGCGCATTGCCCTCATTCAAGCACGTGGACCGGCCTTTGACAACCTCCTTCCACAAACCTCCTTTGCAAGAGCCAAGGAATAGTGTCGCATCGTCCTCTCGGCCGAGGGCCATTTCTTTCAGGCATCTGCAGAGCGGGGTCAGAGTTGGGGTGTATGGAGCTGGTACAATGAAGAAGAGGAGCCTTGGCCACAGAGCCTGCAAAGAGTAAAGGTAAAAGGTAAAGGGACCCCTGACCATTAGGCCCAGTCGTGACCGACTCTGGGGTTGCGGCGCTCATCTCGCTTTATTGGCCAAGGGAGCCGGCGTACAGCTTCCAGGTCATGTGGCCAGCATGACTAAGCCGCTTCTGGCGAACCAGAGCAGTGCACGGAAACGCCGTTTACCTTCCCGACAGAGCGGTACCTATTTATCTACTTGCACTTTGACGTGCTTTCGAACTGCTAGGTTAGCAGGAGCAGGGACCGAGCAATGGGAGCTCACCCCATCACGGGGATTCGAACCGCCGACCTTCTGATCAGCAAGCCCTAGGCTCTGTGGTTTAACCCACAGCGCCACCCGCAAAGAGTAGGGAGGTCCAATTTGCTTTTTGCTCCAATTGGCACTGGGTTTTGTTTTACTGGAACCACTGTGGTGATGGGCTCAGCTAGGGGTGAGAGATCAATATTCAGCAGCTGGGGTCAACGCCAGATTTAGGGTGGTTCCCCTGCACAGGATGCCAAGCAGAGGAGGCTGATAATAATAATAATAATAATAATAATAATAATAATAATAATAATACAGTGGAACCTTAGTTTCCGAATGTATCCATTCCGGAAGACCGTTCAACTTCCAAAATGTTCAACAACCGAGGATCAATGGGCTGGCTGCAAAGTCAATGAGGAGAAAAAGAAAAACGTTCCTCAGTAGCTGTTCAACTTCCGGGGCGCATTAGAAAACAGAAGCAATTACTTCCAGGTTTTTGGTGTTCGGATATCGAATAATTCGGCTTCCGAGATGCACAAAAACTGAGGTTCCACTGTACCTATATTTATGCGGGTACCTACTCAAAAGTTAGGCTCAGTGAGTACCCAGTGAGTACCAAAATGAATTATTGTGAAAATATGAAATATTTTTTGGCAGGTGAGGGCAAATTTTGTCCTTGCTCAGGACACCATATTACCAAAGTCTGCCTCTGTTGGGGTGGAGAAGCTCAGGCCTTGGGGCTCAAATCACACCCCTTCCCAGAAGCCACACCATCCTGGAGTGATTTTTGCCTTTTGCTTGCCCCAAAAGAGGATGGAGAGATGTGTTGGGGGTTCGTAGACGTCTCTGTGCAATGCTCCACCCAGTGTGTTGTAGTGGTTAAGAGCGGCAGATTCGTAATCTGGTGAACCGGGTTCGCGTCTCTGCTCCTCCACATGCAGCTGCTGGGTGACCTTGGGCTAGTCACACTTCTCTGAAGTCTTTCAGCCCCACTCACCTCACAGAGGGTTTGTTGTGGGGAGGAAGGGAAAGGAGAATGTGAGCCACTTTGAGACTCCTTCGGGTAGTGATAAAGAGGGGTATCAAATCCAAACTCTTATTATTATTATTATTATTATTATTATGCCTTGGGCCCCGCCCACCCCTGACGTGAGGCCCCCAGTAGGATCCTCATAAGGGAATGTGGCCCTCAGACTGGATCTGTCAATTTCACTTTTCTCATGGTTCCTTTCTTTTTTCAATAGATTTTATTAAAGTTTGAAAGAAAATATGCAAAGTTTGATTTTAAGTATCCAATATCTTTTTTTAAAAAAGAAACTAATCTAAATAGAAACACAGACCCAAAGGAGGGGTTTCCCATTTTTTCCAGTCTTGAATTCAGTTCTCCACATTTTGCAATTTCTTTTAAAGACCTTGTGAAAATTCATCAGCGTTTGGGTGTGAATTTCTCCCAATGAACACATTTCGTATGCAGTTTTGACAAATGTGCACATCTTTACAAGCAATTTCCCTGAATACAATGCACTTTTAAATGTTATTTTCACAAACACCTAACTGTCCTTTGGCATACTTCCCCCTAACACGAGTATTTTCAGAGGATATGTGACTTTCAGTTTGCACATTGCATCAGAAAGAGCTAATTTGTTTGGTTAGCCTTTATATGCTAAGCCTTTACATGAAGTGAATCTCTCCTCTGCATTATGTGGCAAGGAGCTCTCATGGACAGACCTGTGCTGTGACCCAGGAGGGCTCTTCTTCCATGAAAAATCCATACGAATCACTCACTTTGCTCATCCCTTCCGCAGAGGTGTTCAAATTCTCCAAGACGTCGATGCAGAGTTCCTGAATCCGTTCTTCTTTCTCCTTCTGCTCGACTGCAGGGTCTTTCCCGTGCTTTGGCAAGAGAGGCAAATACAGTGGTAAAAAGGTGAAGGTAAAGGTACCCCTGACCATTAGGTCCAGTCGCGGACGACTCTGGGGTTGCGGCGCTCATCTTGTTCTATAGGCCGAGGGAGCCGGCGTTTGTCCGCAGACAGCTTCCGGGTCATGTGGCCAGCATGACTAAGCCGCTTCTGGCGAACCAGAGCAGCACATGGAAACACCGTTTACCTTCCCACTGGAGTGGTACCTATTTATCTACTTGCACTTTGATGTGCTTTTGAACTGCTAGGTTGGCAGGAGCAGGGACCGAGCAACGGGAGCTCACCCCGTTGCAGGGATTCGAACCGCCGACCTTTTGATCGGCAAGCCCTAGGCTCTGTGGTTTAACCCACAGCGCCACCTGCGTCCCATAGTTTGGATTAGGCAACCAATTTAGAGACCTTTTCAAGAAGCTGGAGGTGCTTAAAAGGCCTCCCCCACGACCGGGATCCCTGCCGGATCCCTACTTGCACTTTGATGTGCTTTTGAACTGCTAGGTTGGCAGGAGCAGGGACCGAGCAACGTGAGCTCACCCCGTCACAGGCATTCGAAGTGCCAACCTTCAGATCAGCAAGCCCTTGGCTCTGTGGTTTAGACCACAGTGCCACCACGTCACTGTAATACAGTGGTACCTTGGTTTAAGAACAGCTTAGTTTATGAACAACTTGGATGCAAACCCGGAAGTAGGTGTTTTGGTTTGTGAACTTTGCCTTGGAATAAGAACATGTTTCACTTCCTGTTGAGTGTGTTCCGCTGCTATGGGAAAGCACGCCTTGGTTTAAGAACGCTTTGGTTTAAGAATGGACTTCCGGAACGGATTAAGTTCGTAAACCAAGGTACTACTGTAAGTGGCTCGACTGAGGAGAAGAGACTTTTTGAGAAGGAGAACAGGAACTTGTGGACAGCGTGACCTGTTTCTCCACTTGAGGTGAAACAGGAAGCGCCGCCTTGCCCTGCCCTGTCGCTGCTGCCACCGCTAGGGACTGGCTGGGCACTGAGGAGTGGGCACCAGGAGAAATGGGGCTCGGAAGAAGGAATCAGTGATCTGGGAAAGCCTGTAACAGTCAGGAGATGAGAGGCAGAGGCAGGAGAAGGTGCAGGATTGGAGAGTGGAGAATGGGTGCAAGACGTGGTCTGGCAGTCAGGCTGGTGGAGAGTCCAGGACTTCCACACCTCCTCCGCCTCCTGCCCCATCCCTCCTGATCCCAGGATCTCCCAGGATCAGGAGAGAATTGAAGAGGGAGGAACAGAAGCAGATGTAATCTTCACCTGCTTGCGCACAGCTCGGGTGGGGAGGATACATAAGCTGAATTTAATAATAATAATAATTTTATTATTTATACTCCCCCCCCCAAAATCTGGCTGCGTTTCCCCAGCCACTCTGGGCGGCTTACAACACATAAAAAAATTGTAAAAGATTAGGCATTAAAAACTTCCCTAAACAGGGCTGCCTTCAGATGTCTTCTAAACGTCAGATAGTTGTTTCTCTCTTTGACATCTGAAGGGAGGGCGTTCCACAGGGCAGGTGCCACTGCCGAGAAGGCCCTCTGCCTGGTTCCCTGTAACCTCACATCTCGCAGTGAGGGAACCGCCAGAAGGCCCTCGGAGCTGGACCTCAGTGTCCGAGCAGGACGATGGGGATGGAGACGCTCCTTCAGGTATACAGGACTGAGGCTGTTTAGGGGTTTAAAGGTCAGCACCAACACTTTGTGCTCGGAAATGTACTGGGAGCCAATGTAGACCTTTCAGGACTGGTGTTATATGGTCTTGAGGGGGGGGGGGCTCTGTGTGGCAGCAACTGCCTCATTGAGTGCACACCTAGGAGCAGCTGAGAGATGTGGAACTCAGAGACATGCCCTTTCCTAACTTGTAAGTGTACCTTTGACAAGAAAGAGTTAATTCCTCACTCTGGACATTCCTTGCTTGGCAGTGCCACCAGCGCCACGTCTCTGCCCACCCTGCCGCCTCTGCTGCTGACCGAGAAGCGGCACAGCCATTCGTGCAGATATCAAATGAGAGATCTTGTGCGATTTTGGGTGCGATTTCGGCCGATAGCGGCACCGCTTCTGCACCGGCAGCAGAGGCACACAGGGCTTCTGCTGTGTGAGGCAGCCGCCTCAGCCTGCCTAATGGAAGAGCCGGCTCTGGTTGTTGTTTCCCAGTTTCCCGTAGGCATCTGGTTGGTCCCTGTGAGAACAGGATACTGGACTAGGTGGGCCACTGGCCTGATGCAAAAGGCTGTTCTTCTGTTCCATCTCCCATCAGCCCCAACCAGCATGGCTAATGGTGAAGGATGATGGGAGTTGTAGTCCAGGAATATCTGGAGGGCCCAAAGGTTCCCTGCCCCTGACTTGTAGTCTCCTATATTGTCAGAGCATTTTAGCGGCATGTTTTCCGACTTACTGGATGACTGATGTGCACAGTGAACTGGCTGAAGATATAGACAACCATCTCCCACACGGGACAGCCCTCGACGTTTTGAGAGCAGAGAAGCTCTTTAATGAAACGCAGGAGTGCTTTTCTCACCTGTGGCAGTGGGGGAAGCAAATTCATGTCACCTTTCGAAAGGCGATACCACAATAGGTAAAGGGTAAAGGGACCCCTGACCATTAGGTCCAGTCGTGTCCGACTCTGGGGTTGCGGCGCTCATCTCGCGTTACTGGCTGAGGGAGCCGGCGTACAGCTTCCAGGTCATGTGGCGAGCATGACAAAGCCACTTCTGGCGAACCAGAGCATTGCACGGAAACGCCGTTTACCTTCCCGCCAGAGCGGTTCCTATTTATCTACTTGCACTTTGACGTGCTTTCGAACTGCTAGGTGGGCAGGAGCAGGGACCGAGCAACGGGAGCTCACCCCATCACAGGGATTCGAACCGCCGACCTTGTGATCAGCAAGCCCTAGGCTCTGTGGTTTAACCCACAGCGCCACCTGGGTCTCTGATACCACAATACCATTCTATAAATCTAGGGCGCGGCGGCATTTGGAATCCTGTGTGTGCAGTTCTGGTCGCCTGACCTCCAAAAGGAGTTGGGAAAGTGTTATGTACTGAGCTGAATCCTAGAACAATAGGATCCAGAAGGCAGCAGTCTGATTGGTTCACAGGAGCCACCCAATCCAGCTCCAGGTAGAAGTGAATCAGCGACCTGATTGGCCTGCAAGAGCAGCCAATCAGGCTCCTGGATGAAGTGAATCCGCAACCTGATTGGCCTACAGGAGTAGCCGGGAGTTAGCCAATCACGTGGGGCCCATTGTCTAAATAATGTATATATAGCAGACGTTTTGGGGAAAGATTCATTCCTTGCTACTATGAGCTGAATAAAGAGCATGAAATTCAGACTGGACTCCGAGTATATTTCAGAAAGGTTCAGAAAAGGGCTGCCAAAATGATCAAGGGGATGGAGGTTGAAGTCACTACGACGAAAGGTTGCAGTGTTTGGGACGTTTTAGTGAAAAGGCATGTAAAAGGAGACATGAGGGGAGTTTGTAAGATTATGCACGGAGAATGCATAACACTAGAACTTGTGGACATGCAATGAAACGGAATGCTGGAAGATTCCGGAAAGGTAAAAGAAAGAGCTTCTTTGTTCAGCAGAGAGTTAACTTATGGAACTCACTTCCACAGGAGGCCTTGACGGCCTTGTTGGTCATCTAGATGACTCATTAGTTGGTTGGTTGACTGGTTGAGTGTGTCAGTTTGCATTTCTTAGTACAGAAAATGTCCCCACTGTGGAAGGACGTGTGGATCCAGAATTGGCCTCCACAGTCACTTACGTACTCATTGTTGAAACCGTGTTTATGGAAGACAATCTTACTCGGCTACAACGGATCGCCAAAGAAGTACAGAAAGTATTGATCTGATGTGTAGAGATTTTTCCTTTTCTACTTAGTTCAGGAGCGTTCTAGACAGTTTTCCTTCTACATGAAAGAAACAGGCAGAAGGTTCTTGTTTCGGTTAGTCCTTCCGGGAAGCTGAGTTTAAACTGGTTCTGTTATCTCTTTTTTCAAGGTCGTGCTGACTATAATATTAAGACCAGGAAGAGACTGGCTCTCACTTACTTTCTCTTTCTATCTCCTTTGTTCTGGTGTGGTGTTCTGTATGCTTAGTGTGAAGTTTAAGTCTTATTATAAGTATTGTAAGTTTTATTGTCAGTGCTGCAACTGGATTTCTTATGGTCAGTGCCAATTGGTTAGTGTGTTGGATTTGTGACCATTATGCTAATTTGCCTTCAGTAGCAATAAAGCTCTGCTGGGTGAAGTACGATTGCTTCTGGTCTATTTTGGGGGAACTCTGCATCATGTTTAAGTTTTTTCTCCCCCAGAGGGGTGCAACAGAGTGATCCATTTAGTTTTATGGAGGAGGGCACTACTAGCCAGGGCCGTCTTAAGCCTATCTGGCGCCCTGGTGCAAGGATCCCTCCGGCGCCCCCACGCCCACCTTTCCCTCCGGGCAGGCAGCAGCGACCGAGAGGAGGAGCGGCCGCCGAGGATCATGCCCGCCTCCTGGGCAGGGCACGCACACTAGCTGGAGAGGGACGGACAGAGGGAGGGAGGGTTGGAGGCTGATCGCTGCACACCCGCCTTGCCACCGCCGATCGCCTCCTCCTGCCTTCCCCCTGGCGGCGGGCAGGCTGCCGCCTCTACCGAGCCGTCGCCGTGGTCCCCGGACCTCTTCCTTGGCGCCCTCCAGAATGTGACGCCGTGGTTCCCCGCGCCACTAGCCTCTATGACTAAGACGCCCCTGCTACTACCGTCTTTCCCCCTTTTTAAGACACTGTCTTATCATTCTTTTTCCTCAAAAAAACACAGGGTGGCTTATTTTCGGGGGATGTCTTATTTTTATTACGTCGGTATGGTACGGTACAGCCTCCCCCTGCGCGCTGAGCAGGCGGGGCAGAACTCCGCAAGAGGTGCGTTTCCCCCCGTGCCTCTCGCTGGTCCACTGGCTCCCTGTGCACAGGGAACAGGCGGGGCAGGAAGAGGCGTCTCACCCCCCCTGTGCCTCTCCCTGTGCGCTGAGCTGGCGGGGCAGAACTCCGCAAGAGGCGCGTTCCCCCCCGTGCCTCTCACTGGTTCGCTGGCTCCCTGTGCACTCAGGAGGGGCTGAGGAGGTGATGGGAACAATGGTGGCACCATGGCTTACTTTTGGGGTACGTCTTACTTCTCACAAAGGTAAAAAACCCTGCCATGGCTTACTTTATGACTATGTATTACAAAAGAGGAAACAGGGTAGCCATTATGGCTAGGCTTTGCTTCCACAGTTGGAGGCAGAAATGCTCCTGAAATCAGTTGCTGGAAACCACAGCAACTGGTATTCAGATAAATTCTACCTCTAACAGTGAAGGGAGAACAAAGCTGTAGCATTTATCTGTCCCGAATCTTCAACAACTCAAAAAGAGCCCCTTCCCTGGTCTTACCCCTTCACGGTGGTCGTCCAGAAGACATTTCACGGCTTCCACAATTGGCTGTTTCTTATTTCTGCTCTCACACGCTAGAAGAGGCAGGAGATGCAGGGCGGATTTCAGTGGGGCTCCAACATGGACATTTGCCAGCTCCACCTCCTCCAAGCATCTGTGAAATGATGCGCCCTTCCTTGCAAAACCCGCTCAGCCCATTCCCAGCTCTATCTGCCCATCTCAATGGTCCCAAACCGCATGCTGAACTGGAGCTAGGAGCATTGGGTCACCAAGTTTGAAGGCATCTCAAGGGGCACCCGACCTCATCCTGGTTCAGGCCATGGGCTACTTACAGTATCCTTGGTGGGTGGGGTTCTGGGTTCTGCCTGGAAAATGCCTAGTGAAGAGATCCTTAGGAACATCAGGAACATGGCTTCCACCAAGTCAGAACCAAAACAAAGGGGAAGGTGCCCAAGACCATAAGGAACAGCAGACAGCATCACAAGAACCCCAAGGCAATGAAAATGGTATTAAACCCATTTTAGAACAAGACTGCATGGAAGGTGAACACATATTTCTTTCAAGCTGTTTTAAATTGTTTTTCAGATCATGTAATGTTGTGCTTTAATCCATAGGAACAGTGCATTTTAAATTGCTGTAATTTGCCCTGGGACCTTAGGGTGAAGGGTACGTAATAATAATGATTATGATTATGATGAAACAATTACTGCAAATCATCTCCAGGATTGCATCCCAAATCACGCTTCATTAGAAGAAAATGCAGAACTTCTCTCTCACACATACCCATTTTACAAACAGTCTTGTTTTCTTGCTTATAAATCAGTTTTTATAGCATTTTCAATGTTCTGGGTTTCCAGTGACTTTCATTCTTCTATTTTATACTGAGACAGATAATTGATCCATCTGTCTCAATACTGCCTACACTGACTAGCAGCGGCTTCCCAGGGTTTCAGGCAGGGGCAAACAGCCACCCACCCTCCCACAGATGCCAGGGGTTGAACTTGGCAGGGGTTGGACTTGGGGGAAGCAACCTTCTGCAAAGCTACTGAACTATAGCCCAGGAGCCCCCAAACTATGGTCCGGGGGCCGGATGCGGCCCGCAGGGCTGTTTTATGCGGCCCCCGGCGGCCCTCGCGCCCGGTGCCCACTCTTACCGGTGTGGGCGCGGTGCGGCTGCCCATCTCCGGGTCCGACGGCATCAGAAATGGCTTTTGTACATGCGCAAAACATCATTTCCGGTGCACCTCCGGGTCCGCGGAGGCCATGCGCATGCACACAAGCCATTTCCGGTGCCGTGCTGTGCCAGAAGTGCACCGGAAATGCTGTTTGCGCATGCGCAAATGCTATTTCTGGTGCCGGAAAAAGCGAGCGTGCGAGCGTATGGGTGTGCGCTCCCCCGCCCTTTGGCCTAGCGTGCGATCCGTGCTGGAGGAAACGGCCCACCGCGGGTAAGTCTGGGGACCCCTGCTATAGCCCTTTCCCAGGTGGTCTGTTCCACCATCAAACAATTTGTCCCATGAGCTATGTGCCTTTCTCAGCTACGTTTTGGTACTGACTGGGGGACTTTCGGGGTTCTGGTAAAAACACACACAAAGCAAATGGTGCAAAACTGAAGCCTGGCCAACCCTACCTGGAAACTCTGTATAAATGCTAATGTTACTCTTCTATCCACCTAAGCCAGTTATATGGATCATGGATGCTGCTACTTACAGCCGTCATTGCCAACAATCATTTTTAGATGCATTAAGAACCCCACACGGATATATTCAGAGTCCTCCTTCATCTGAGCCTGCAAGAAGTCCAGAGCATCGACGGGACAGCAGCCGACTGCAAGGAAAGGAATGGCAAATTCGGGCAAGTCGGACCTCCCATCATCCCTCTTACAGACCATCATTATCATCATTTTGCAAGTGTGTATGTGTGGGTTTGATTCAGCTCACGTTTAAAAGCTAGCCGACCCACTGGCGGAGGAAGAGGAGTGGGGGGGGGAGCGCACCGCCCCTGGCAGTGCGATCCCAGTGGGGTGTCATCGCGGCTGCCCCCCGCCCGCGCTGGGAACCACACCCCCGCAGGCGGTGCGCCACACCCCCGGGACGCACGCCAGTCCAGCCCCCGCATGCTCTTCGCCCCCCCCCCGGTGCCGGAGTATGGAGCTCCACCGCTGAGCCGACCTAATTAACCATTTCCAAAACAAGATGAGAACACCAACACGTGGCGATCTTTTGCCCTTCACCCTTCTCTGAATTTTGCGATGTAGTTCTCCGGCCAAGCAGTGTGTACAAAAATGCATCTACCGCAGGGAAGTGTGCTTCAAAATGCACATATTGGTTAAAATTAGACACACAAATGCATTTGGGGACATAGCTTTGTCAAGGTGTGTTATTAGGCCAAATTGTGAATGCAAAAAATGTGTCCATTAGGAGAAATTTGAACTAAAACGGTGAATTTTTGTGAGCGCTAGAATGGATGGATGGATGGATAGATAGATAGATAGATAGATAGATAGATAGATAGATAGATAGATAGATAGATAGAGGTAGGTAGGTAGGTGGGTAGGTCTGATGTGGAAATGTGGAGAAATGAAGAGTGGAAAATGAGAAACTGACAGAAACTACAATTGACAGATTCATCCAAGACCTAAGACCTGACATTTCTGAGGAAAACCAAGAAGGAAATGATATTTTCATGTCTCTGGTCTGGGGATGTAGCAGCCAGAGCCTTCTCTTGTTGTAGGACTCCAACTCCCATCAGTCCAACATGGTCTAGTGAATATCTGGGTTTGCTGTTGTCTTTTCGTATCTTTATTTTAGACCTTGTCTGCTTCATGTGGAAATCGTCAGTTTGGTTGTGTATTTTTTAATGTTTTATTTATTCTTTTGTTGCAATGTTTGTTTGTTTTTCATGCTGCACTGCAAGCTTCCTTGAGTATGGCTTCAACTGTGGAATGATGGCATACAAATGAAAGGATGGATGAAAGGATGGATGGATGGATGGATGGATGGATGGATGGATATTTAGGGGTGATGGGAGCTAGAGTCCGGCAACACCTGGTGGGTGCATTTGTCGGGTGGGGGGCACAGGTTCTCTATTCCTACTCCGGCCCTTACCCAAGTGTGCAAAGGCTTCCATAAGGACATTCCGGTGATCCATGCAGAGCTCCCGGTGTTCAGAAGAGGACTGTAAGAAGGAGGAGGAAAAAGGCTGCTGGCTTGAAGGAGCCATCTTTTCAGATCAGGAAAGGACCAGTCATGGAAGAAGGCCCTCCAGCTTGGCTTCTAATACCCATAATATTAGACAATCAGGATGGCCGCAGGTTGGATCAATTTTTCTGCTCTTCCCAAGAGCCATTGTACCTGGGCCCTTGACAGATTTTGGCCGTGGTGCGGTGAGAGGTTTGCCACAGCTTCTACACGACTGACACATGTTCACAGTATAGGAATAATATTAACATTATCTCACTGTTTTGCATGCAAACACCTATGGGGGATCAGCTGAATACCTCTCTGAACCTCAGTACCTTTATTCTGTCCTGCAAAACTTTGGGTGATGGGGGAGAGGTTTCATTGACAGTGGAGGAAGCAAAGGTTGGCAAATTGACTCTGTGTGGCAACACCCTTAGGCAGGGGTCAGCAAACTTTTTCAGCAGGGGGCCAGTCCACTGTCCCTCAGACCTTGGGGGGGCTGGACTATATTTTTTGGGGGGAAATGAACAAATTCCTATGCCCCACAAATTACCCCGATGCATTTTAAATAAAACCACACATTCTACTCATGTAAAAACACCAGGCAGGTCCCACAAATAACCCAGAGATGCATTTTAAATAAAATAATAATAATAATAATAATAATAATAATAATAATAATAATAATAATAATTTATTTGTACCCCCACCCATCTGGCTGGGTCTCCCCAGCCACTCTGGGTGGCCTCCAACAAATATTACAATACATCAAAATATCACAGGTTAAAAACTTCCCTAAACAGGGCTGCCTTCAGGTATTTTCTGAATGTAGGATAGTTGTTTATCACTTTGACCTCTGATGGGAGGGCGTTCCACAGGGTGGGCGCCACTACCGAGAAGGCCCTCTGCCTGGTTCCCTGTAGCTTTGCTTCTCGCAGTGAGGGAACCGCCAGAAGGCCCTCAGCACTGGACCTCAGGCTGAACAGTGGGGGTGGAGACGCTCCTTCAGGTATACTGGACTGAGGCCGTTTAGGGCTTGAAAGGTCAGCACCAACACTTTGAATTGTGCTTGGAAACATACTGGGAGCCAATGTAGATCTCTCAGGACCGGTGTTATGTGGTCCCGGCGGTCACTCCCAGTCACCAGTCTAGCTGCCGCATTCTGGATTAATTGCAGTTTCCGGGTAACCTTCAAAGGTAGCCCCACGTAGAGCGCATTGCAGTAGTCCAAGCGGGAGATAACCAGAGCATGCACCACTCTGGCGAGACAGTCCGCGGGAGTAGAAGGACACATTCTACTCATGTAAAAATACGCTGATACGCAGGCTGCAGGCCAGATTTAGAAGGCGATTGGGGCTAGATCCGGCCCCCAGGCCTTAGTTTGCCTACCCATGCCCTTAGGTTTGGCAGCTGCAGCTATTGTTACTATTGTTACTATCATTATCTAGAAGACATCAGAAGGCAGCCCTGTATTGGGAAGTTTTTTAATGTTTGTCCTTTTACTATGTTTTTAAATGTGCTGTAAGCTGCCCAGAGTAGCTGGGGAAACCCACCCAGATGGGCAGGGTATAAAAATAATAAGAATAAGAATTTGTACAGAGCTCTGTTTGGTGGAGATATGGAGCAGGGCCTTCTCCGCTGTGGCACCTGCCACGTGGGATGTTGAGATCAGACAGGCACCAACAATGGGGTGCTTCTAAAAACTTATTGTTCAAGCTAATCACTAACGTTAGATCCTGTTACCTTTAGTTACTGTGTTGTTGCTGTTTTATTTAAATGTGTTGTGTGTGTGTGTGTTCTTTTAATGTTGAATCGCTTTTGTATCTCCTGGGAAAGCTCCTTTCAATATGCATGGCTTTTTTAAAAAAAGGTCTAAAAGCCTATTAAATTATAAAATAAATAAATAGGAACAAAATAGGGGGAGAGCCAAAATTCAGTGGCAGAGCATCAGCTGTGCAGACAAAGGAAGGACCTTGCTTTAATCATCAGCCCCTACAGGTAGAATTGGGGTGGCGCTGTGGTTAAATCACAGAGCCTAGGGCTTGCCGATCAGAAGGTCGGCGGTTCGAATCCCCACGACGGGGTGAGCTCCCATTGCTCGGTCCCTGCTCCTGCCAACCTAGCAGTTCGAAAGCACGTCAAAGTGCAAGTAGATAAATAGGGACCGCTCCGGCGGGAAGGTAAACGGCGTTTCCGTGCGCTGCTCTGGTTCGGCAGAAGCGGCTTAGTCATGCTGGCCACATGACCTGGAAGCTGTACGCCGGCTCCCTCAGCCAATAAAGCGAGATGAGCGCCGCAACCCCAGAGTCGGTCACGACTGGACCTAATGGTCAGGGGCCCCTTTACCTTTACCTAAAGAAAGTAAAGACGAATTGGGGAATTGGGGAAGCCCTGTCTGAAACCCTGGAGACCTGCCATCAGCTAATACTGAGCTAGATGGACCAGTGAGCTGACTCAGGATAAAGCAGATTCCTTTGTAAGCTACCAGATGACACAGGAACGATTCTCCTTCTTGGATCTGTCTTTCCACTGTGAACCGTTGGTGCTTGAATCTTTCCATGATCTTCTGTTGCCCTGAAGTACTGCGTGGGACAACCTGGAAGAGATCAAGAAACGTCGGTACCCAGGTTGCTTTGAAACCATCCCCAGCTTGCATCCCCGGCACAGACTCAGGTGCTAATTTTACCACGTTGACTGAGAGGTTCCCAGTAGAGGGAGCTCTTGGGCTGTCAACCAATGGAATTGGAGGCCATGTCGACTCTTCTGAGGTCTCTCTGGTAGGGATGAAATTGGCCCAAACCACCCAGGTGAGCTGCCCTTTGCACAAACGACAAGTGCACAGAGCACCCAGGTCATTTCCAAAGGTGACGTGATTGGCGACATCTCGCTTGACCTGGGCCTGCGGTGCTAAAGTTTACAAAGGTCACTTGGGTCAGAAAAATCACCAGCTGCCTGATGTCTTACCTGCTTGAATACAAAATCACAAACTGCCTGGGATATCTTCTTTGGGATTGGGGGTTGGTACTCCTCGCAGACATCCAAAAAAATATTAAGCCTCTACAAAGAAAAAAAGAAAAAGAGTCGGTTCATGCTCTTATAAACATCTATGACATGGCCACATTTGGAATAATTGGGGGATGTTATCCATTGGAGCAGTCAAATACAACATTCCTTGTTTCCCTAGAGTGGGCACAGGCAGGGGGATGTTACTCCAGCCAGAATAGCTTGTTACACCTGGTCTGGAGCATCCTCCCCCTGCGTATGACCTGGGAGATGGGTGTGACGCTGGATGACTCCATAATAGAGCCATCATTCTCTTGATGCCATTTTCTTCTCTTGATGCTGTTCTCGTAATGTATTTTGCTGTCCGCTGGCTCTCAGCCAGCAGCACATGGGCTCAATCCCCATCTACAATAATAAAGTGCAAGTGTCTCTGCGTCCAGTCCCTGTGTCCGTCCCTGTGTCCTACTGCACATGTGCCCCACAGACACAGGGATTGGAGCGCAGAGACTTTGGGCGGCCGGGCGAAACTGCGCATGTGCCCCACGGGCACAGGGATTGGAGCGCAGAGACTTCGAGCGGCCGGGCTGTTGAAGTGGCGGGTGCGCGCTCGCGTGGACTTACTTCTAAGCGGCAGCGGCCATTACAAGTGGCGGTTGAGTTGGCCTGCCGGGGCCTGGCTGGTGCCAGTGCCGCCGCCGCGATGCGCCTCCTGCGCTGCCTGCTGAAGGGCCATTCGGCGCTGGCCGGGGCGCCCAAGTACATCAAGCACTTCAGCAAGTTCTCGCCGTCCCCGCTTTCCATGATGTTCTAGCGCCCGTTAATTTAACGGGCTTAAAGTCTACTAGTATGGGATAAACTCACACTTTGTTCTGTAACTACGAGCTAAAGTCTGCAAACTAAATGTGAACTGAATGTGAGTAAACTTCTTGTTACTTTTAAGGAAAGCCTCTTGTGTCTTTATTCTTTTAAGAGGGATCAAAGGGGATACATTAAAATAAACGACTTATATCAAATAATGTAATACTCAATAATCCATTAGTACGCAATAAAATTAAACACCAGCAAATAATAATACTTAAACAGAAATTCACTCTTAGCGATTACAATAAATAATTTCTGCAAGTCACAGTGCAGAAAATAACACAAATTGAAAAGCAAAGACACAAAACTTTTAAAATTGGTTAAAAAAATATATCGCTTTACTTTGGCAATGAGGAAAGAATCCAAAACCTTGCTGTCTCGGAGGACTTGCGGGATCTTCCTGATGATCTCATCTTGCTTCGCTCTGCAGCGGACCAGAGCTCCTAGCATGGGCCACTGAGCTTTCATCAAGGCTTCCTTCACCTGCAAAGGGCACACATGGAAAGGTTTTCCGTGGAGCCGAGTGCTGCTTTCAAACCAGTGCAAAGGTTCTCCAGTGGGTGGTCACAGACCAAATCGAGGTGGAAAGTGATTTTCTAGATCCATATCATATGGGGTCTGGGCCCGGTTTTGGCGCAGAAACTACTTTGCTAATGGTGTATGTCAACCTTTTTCAGGAGAGACATAGGGGCAATGTATTTCCTTTAATTCTCCTCTACCCATAGCTGTCAACCTTTCCCTTTTCTTGCGAGGAATCCAATTCAGAATAAGGGAATTTCCTGCAAAAAAAGGAGGAAAAGCTGCCCAGAGGAAAAGCTGTTGGAAGCTGCCCAGAGTAGCTGGGGAAACCCAGCAAGATGGGCGGGTTAGAAATATTTATTTTATTTATATATATATATATATATATATATATATATATATATATATATATATATATATATATATATATCGGTATTTATTTATCATCATCATCACTTAGTTCAATCTCTGAGTCTAATTCATCCCCTGCACTCTGGGGGCCACGTTCCTGACACTTAATGACACCTTTATTCAAAATCCAATGGTGACTATTTACTTTAATTCAACAGAACGGATGCACTTGATCCAGAGGTACCAGCTTTTCAAAGTCTGACCATTCATTTATGGGGTGAGGGGAGAGACTCCATCAGACAAGGCCTCTTTCCACCTGCCTTGCTTTACCCGCTAGTCTCTGCTTCTCAATTTGTATTGTATTATTTTATGTACTGTGGCTTGCCTTGTTTTATTGATTGCAGTTTAGAAATTATTTATTGTAACTGTTGAGTGGATTTCTGTTTAGCTTTTATATGTTTTTTTTATGCTATTCTAATAATTGTTGAATGTTACTTTTTTGATGTAGCTTGCTTATTTAAAAGTTTTGTTTTATTATCACATTTTGTAGTGCATTAGATTGTTATAACATTTTTTGTTTCTTCAGATTGTAAACCGCCTTGACTATTGTAAGATAGAACGACGGTGTACAAATTAAAAATGATGATGATGATGATGGGGGCACGTTCCTGACACTTAATGCACCTTTATTCAAAATCCAATGGTGACTATTTAGTTTCATTCATTCAACAGAACGGATGCACATAATAATAATAATAATAATAATAATAATAATAATAATAATAATAATAATAATTTATTTATACCCCGCCCTTCCCAGCCAAGACTGGGCTCAGAGCGGCTAACACCAATAAAATCACAACAAAACACACAAAACAATAAATTAAAATGCAGGTTAAAATACAATTTAAAGTTTAAAATGCAGCCTCATTTTTAAGTAGCCCACCAATCAAACCATAAAGGAATCAAACATCAGGGTTAAACTAAAACCAACCCAAAGGCCAGGCGGAACAGCTCCGTCTTGCAGGCCCTGCGGAAAGATGCCAAATCCCGCAGGGCCCTGGTCTCTTGTGACAGACCGTTCCACCAAGTCGGGGCCAGTACTGAGAAGGCCCTGGCCCTAGTTGCGGCCAGCCTAGCATCCTTGTGGCTCGGGACCTCCAAAATATTATTATTTGAGGACCTTAAGGTCCTACACGGGGCATACCAGGAGAGGCGGTCCCTTAGGTACGAGGGTCCTAGGCCACCTTGATCTGGAGGTACCAGCTTTTCAAAGTCTGACCATTCATTTATACCTCCAGTGCCCCCTGCTGCCCCCTAGCCACTTAACGCCCCCCTCCAAGCCAATCCCATCGGCCCAGAAGGGGAGCTCCACCCGCTTTGGGAACTGCTGTGATAAGATGAAACTTTTCTGGTTCTCACCTTCGGTTCCTCGTCATTCAGCCAATCGCCAACCAAACGTTGATAGATGGGAACGACGGGGCTACAAAGCTGAGTCTCTGCCTCTCTTGGGAATGAACACGCTCTCCAGTTTTTGTAGTAATAGTTTATTGCCGCACAGAAATGTTCCATAACTGAATGAGTGAAAAAGAGAAAGAAGAAGAAGTGTTTGGATTTGATATCCCGCTTTATCACTACCCGAAGGAGTCTCAAAGCGGCTCACATTCTCCTTTCCCTTCCTCCCCCACAACAAACACTCGGTGAGGTGAGTGGGGCTGAGAGACTTCAGAGAAGTGGGACTAGCCCAAGGTCACCCAGCAGCTGCATGTGGAGGAGCGGGGAAGCGAACCCAGTTCACCAGATTACGAGTCCACCGCTCGTAACCACTACACCACACTGGCTTGGCACTGAAGCAATCGAAGGTCGGGGATTGTGGGTGCACACTTGGCCACAATGGAAGACTGACCCTTAGCTCTGTCCCAATTCCTGGGAGGTGTTGCCAGGGGGATTGGCCAGGTAGAAGGAGGGAACATACAATACACAACAGGAGTTCAGTCACACCTGGGAAGCGGCCGTCGGATTCAGAGCATCTACCTAAAATGGGGGGGCGGGGCGGTGACCCCCGCCCCCATGGCGGCAGCGATACCAGGGTTCCCGTTAAAGGGGTCTTAGGGGGAGGCATTGACCATACGCCCAGAGGTCATCATTGCCCTCCCCCTCCAGCGGCGGCGAACAAGAGGGACGGGCTATCTGCTTGAACATATGTTCTCCAGAGCTAGCCCACTCCCCACACATGCTGGATAACCCTGAAAATTACCCAGAACTCCGGCTGGGGGGCTGGGAAGGATAAATGCCCAATGCCTGAGCCAAGGTCTCCCTACATCTGAATATTAGTAAAGTTGTGGCCAATTTAATCCCATAGAACGTTGTAACGCATGTCGTTATTTCCCTCAGGGGCTGCCTTGGGTTCGGGGGGACTCCGCCTGACCACGCAAATAGAGAGTAAGTTTATTGCTGGCAGCAATAGGCCCAGAGGAGTACTCTCCAAAGTCTGGACGTTGATCAATGGTGTCCAGAAGTTTTTATAGGTACATTCAGATATTACATATTCATATATTGCATTATGCGTCAAGCCAATATGCGTAAGACAGCACCCCAGATCCCTCCCTTGTCCCCAGAAACCTCCTCTGAACTGTGTCCTAGTTTGTCTAAGAGGACAAACTCTGCTTTCTTGTAACGACCTTCCATGGACACTTAAACTCTGCCCCAATTACTCTCATTTGGCCCTTGATTTAGCAGTGCAAGCAAATAACCGTATTTTTCGCTCCATAAGACGCACTCTTTTCCTCCTAAAAAGTAAGGGGAGATGTCTGTGCGTCTTATGGAGCGAATGTGTGGTCCCTGGAGCTGAACTGCCCAGGGGCAAAAGCAGATCGTGCTTTTTTTAAAAGAGAGAGAGAGAAGGGGGTGTTGAAAGGAAGCCCCTGAGCAGCTGCTCAGCAAACGATCGGGGAGAGATATAAGGGAGAGAGATTCTAGTCCCGCCCCCTTGCAGAGGGAGGCTGTTTCCCCAGCGAAATGTGACTGGCTGATTAGATTGTCTGGAAACTGTAGAAATGACTCCCATTCCTGAAGCTGCAGAACTGCAAGTTAAACCCCATAAAACAGGATTGTTTCCCTTTGCAAAGTAAGCTGCAGAAATTTGAGTTGATCCTCAAAAAATGGGGCTTTTCTCCTTTGCAAAAGAAGCTGCAGAAATTTGAGCTGATCCTCAAAAAAATTGGGGCTTTTCCCCTCTAAAAACTAGGTGCGTCCTATGGTCAGGTGCGCCTTATAGAGCGAAAAATACGGCAAATCTACTGATGTCAAAATACCTTTGCCCAGTTATATCTTGAGCACCCAGGCCCAACAGACATCCTGTTCCAGCACATGGGACAAATGACATAACTGATTTCTTCCTTGGTCATTCTGCTTAGCTAGGCGTTTGTTTTGCTTAGCTCAGCTGCAAACCACAGAACACTTGGTAAGAATCCTTTCTTACAAGGCACCATCTTAATCCATAATGGTTTCACAGAATACAAATTGCAAGCATATAGTTGATCAGAAATATAGGCATACAGAATAAAGGAAAAGGTGAGATTATATGTGTTCCCTTAGATAGCCTTGTCACATCAATAGGGTGCATCATCCTAGAAATGCTCCCACAGACTCTTTCGGGTCATGCATTGCTGAATAAAGTCTGGCTGATTGGGGATTCGGGGCGAGCCGCCGTACTTGAACGAAGGGGAATTTCCCCCACAGTCTGGCACTGGAAGGAGGACCACAATGGTGCCAGGCAAACCGTCCTGGAAAGAGCATTCCACAATCAGGGGGCCACCACCGAATAGGCCCCGTTGTCTCATGGCCTTCCAAACGTCTCTTGGAAGGGGCGCAGAGACAAAGGCTCAGATGATGGTCTTTAAGGAACAGTTAGCGGTTTTAGGGGCTATACTGGAATGGAAGGAAGATGATGATATTCCACACACACACCCCCAAAAAGAAAAAGAATCACTCACCATAACATATTGCTTCTTTCATGTGGCTAGTCATGGGCCACTTAATCATCAACCTTAAATACACACAGGTCAGAGACAAAAACGGGATACACCTAAGTGCTGAGTGAAGAGACACAAGCAACCTTTCGTTAGAGGATGGTAATGATTTATTGCAATTTAGGATCACAAACTCTGGGCAGCCCTTCTGTTGTAGGTGCTTCTATATGGGACTGAACTTCAGCTGGTTTTGGTATGCAAACACACAAACTTCTGTTGCAGTGTGGCCCTTCCTGAGGTTAGATTCCCCTAGCGTGCCCTGGGTGAAATTAAACGGAACCAGCTTTGTCAAGTCACTAGTCCTCAGTAAAATAATAATAATTTTTTTTTGACAATTTAGAAAATATTTAAAGTGACTTTTCCCAAGAGGCCCAAATCCGTCGTGCTGGGGATACTAGACCAGGCATCCCCAAACCCGGCCCTCCAGCTGTTTTGGGACTACAACTCCCATCATCCCTAGCTAACAGGACCAGTGGTCAGGGATGATGGGAATTGTAGTCCCAAAACAGCTGGAGGGCTGAGTTTGGGGGTGTCTGTACTAGACAGTGAATTCCCAAAGAAAGTCTCAACAGTCTTTACGTACATGGCTACAAAGTCAAGGGTTTTCTATGCTCCAAATTGGAAGGGGGAAGGAGTGCTAACTTAGCCTTGCAACTGTGGGTGCCCAGGGCTGTGGGTGCCAAGCAGTGTGCATGGCCTTGGCGCCGAAATTTGCAGGTGCCTGGCTCCTTCATGGGGAATTTTGTGGGTGCTCAGGAACCCAGGGTCCCAGGAAGAATGGTTGATGGAAATCTTAGAAGATGCAGAGAGGGTGAAATTGATGGCGCTGATAAAATATACACATTTAGAATATTTTAAAGAAGACTGGAAACCCTTTTCTTGTCTATATAAAAAGTTATTTCCCATATGTGAAGACCACAGCAGGGTTTAAAGTATAAGAAAACAGCAGAAAAAAATTAAGACGGAACCCTAAAATGCAATTGTATGTATATTGAGTTATAAACATAGACGAAGGGCGAGCAGGAAGTCACTAGTTTTGTTGAACTGGAATATATTTAGTTACAGGTAGGTAGCCGTGTTGGTCTGCCGTAGTCAAAACAAAATAAAAAATTCCTTCCAGTAGCACCTTAGAGACCAACTAAGTTTGTTCTTGGTATGAGCTTTCGTGTGCATGTATCTGAAGAAGTGTGCATGCACACGAAAGCTCATACCAAGAACAAACTTAGTTGGTCTCTAAGGTGCTACTGGAAGGAATTTTTTTATTTTTTATTTTGTTTGGAATATATTTGTTGAGTAACAAATGCAATTTTCTATACGGAAAGAAGAATAACATATTATTACTGTCACAGACCTGGGTAGGTCTGCAGTGCAGCCAGGCATTCAAAGGCACTCCGTAGGATTTATCCATTAAGGCTTTATTTTCTCAGTAAATGTTTTACAGCTCTGAGCACATCGTAAAAGCGTCAGGACTCCATTAATCAGTTGCCCCAACTGAAGGAAGTGAAGTCTTCCCGCCTTTCCTGAGGCAGGCCGGGAAACGGAAGCAACTGATGGTTTTACCCCTCCTCCCCTTGGAAGCCGAGCGAGGGCTCTCATATCTTGCCAAAGCCCCTCCCGTCTCTCCCTCCTCATCGGAACTTTCAACAGACTCGTCACTGGAATCTGTCAGCAGCACAGGCGTTGGTTCTCTATATAAGCTTAACGCTGGAGATCCCGGCTGGCTTACCAGCCTCCTGACAATTACCAAAAAAAATCACTAGTCCTCAGTGTTTTCCCCCATACCCCATATGTAAATTGCATCCTATCTGAGATGGGAATCAATCCCTTTTTTCCTTCAATGGGAGAACATGCAACAGTGAAGAACTGGAGGGAGCCCTACCGTAGCGAGATGCCAGGTCCCCCAGGATCCTGAAGACCATGTGGTGAGGGAGGATCCCAGTCTTGACATTCTTTTGAAGTCTGTACATCACGTCATTGAAAAGACAGCTTGCCAGAGATAGGAGGAGATCATTGGCTTGCTGGAGAATTCTCCCAGACGCATCTTTCTAAGGAAGCAACAAGTCTTGTGGGTTTGTGGCGGTCAGTCTGGATTATGCTGCCCAGTTCTTGGCCTTCTGTGCCCAGTGAGGGTTGGGATCTAATGGAGGAGGTTGTTGAGGTTCTCAGACAAGCTTCTATGTAAGACAATGACCTGAGTTGACCATTTAAATTTTTTCTTCAGCATCCTCTTTTTTTTAAAAAAATAAACTTTATTGGTTTCTTTTCTGTACATTACATTACATAAAACATAAACAAAATACATTTGCCTTTTCATGGTTACATTACATATCCCATTGCATATAAAAGAAGAAAGAAGAGAGAAAACAGAGGAGGAAAAGGAAAAAAAGGAAAGAAAGGAGGAATCAGAAGAGAAGAAGAAAGAAAGGTAGAAAAAGAAGAAGAAGAGGGGTACAAAGAAAAAAAACCAACATGTTCGGGCAATTCCTCTCAGGGAATCCCTTTCTTGGTAAGCTTAAAATTTCTTTTGCTAATAATAAAGATGACTTCCACTACTGATACGACGTTTCTTATTTATGTAGCTGCGATATATTTACCCTTCTTCAGCATCCTCAAAGAACAATCGAGGTTGGAAGAACTACAACTAAGTCATGGCTGGGCTTTCCTGGCCTGTCTTAGTCACCTTTCCTTGAAAGATTCCATCAACAATGTCTCCCCAAAAAATTACACATCACTTGGGAAGACAGGCAAACTAATATCAGTGTACTGGAAGAAGCAAAGATCACCAGTGTTGAAGCAATGATTCTTCAACATCAACTTCGTTGGACTGGTCATGTTGTGCGGATGCCTGATGATCGTCTTCCAAAGCAACTACTCTATTCCGAACTTAAGAATGGAAAGCGTAATGCTGGTGGTCAACAAGAGGTTTAAAGACTGTCTCAAGGCAAATCTAAAAAAAATGTAGTATAAACACCAACAATTGGGAAACACTGGCCTGCGAGCGCTCCAGTTGGAGAACAGCCTCTACCAAAGGTCTCATGGGCTTTGAAGACGCTCGAACTCAGGACGCAAGGGAGAAACGTGCTCAGAGGAAGGCACTTCAGCAAACCCTCACTGTGATCAACTCCCACCTGGAAACCTATGTCCCCACTGTGGAAGGACGTGTGGATCCGGAATTGGCCTCCACAGTCATTTAAGGACTCATTGTTAAAACCATGTTATGGAAGACAATCTTACTCGGCTATGAGGGATTGCCAAAGAAGAAGAAGAAGAAACTAAAAAGTCTCAAATGTAGCCCTAACTAGATGGGATAGAGAGCCAGACACAAGGCTGCCATTTTCAAGGGCAAAATTCTCTTCTTTGAGATGTGCAGTCCTACTCTAAGAAACAGAATTTTGTAGAACAGTCACTCTTAAGTAACCAGAAAGGTCCCTGAAAATTCTTGTGGGGATATTCAGATTAAAGAGTGCAGGCAACATTCATCCTACTCTGAATTTTCACATTGACATTAATGGAATTGACTGCCTTAGTATAGCAAGCATGTCATTTAAGGCGGCAAAATGTAATTTTTGCAAATTTCTTAAGTGAAGGGTCTTTAAAATTATTTTGTGTGCGTGAGGAATTCAAATCTGCTATTATTTTTGTGACGGGACAATATTTACCTTGGTGAGTCTACGTTTGATTAAGAAGCACAAATACTGCTTTCCGAAAACCAAAGAATTTTAATTTTGCCTACTAGAAGGTTATGCTAAATAATAATATGCTAAATAATAATCTCAGGTTATGCTAAATAATAATATCAATAATAACTGCAAGTACTCGGCAATCATTTTTAATGATGCTATGCAATTTTACACATTTTATTTACTAAGTGAAACTAAATTATATTAATTTAACCAAAATATATTTTGAATTCCCATGTTGCCTTATAAGCACCACTCATTTTTGGAATTTGAAAGTTTAAAAATTCAACACGCCCTGCTATCTTTGGCCCATCTGCTCTGAGTAGGGCTTTGAACCCAACCCAAAGAGCTTGAACCCACGTGATGTTAATTCCGTTCCTACCTCCTTCAGCATCTCCACCAACACATAGATGGCCGCATCAATGTTCGGTGGTCCGACCCATTGGATGAGACTCTGGGCAGCCAGGTCGGCATTTTGCTCAGCACTGCAGCAGATGTAGTTGTAAATTTCTGGAAGGCAACACAGGTCATTGTACTGGTTGTCACTGATGGGTGTGCGTATCTGATTTGATGGTTTTGAAGAAGCACGAATACAACAAGAGCCTCTTGCTCAAGCTGCCACAGGCCTCCCCCTTTGCAGGGGCAAAGCAAGGTGGGTGCGGCCGCCCCAGGTGTCACCTCCGAAAGGGGTGACAAAATGCTGTGCGGCACTCAACGTCCGTGGGACGCTTTGGCTTTGCCATGCGCAGGCTCCCCGCTGCCAAAATGGTCCACCAGCCAGCTCAACCTCAGCTGGGCAGCTCATCGCAATACAGTGGTACCCCACAAGACGAATGCCTCGCAAAACGAAAAACTCGCAAGACGAAAGAGTTTTTTGTTTTTTGAGTTGCTTCGCAAGACGAATTTCCCTATGGGCTTGCTTCGCAAGACGAAAACGTCTTGCGAGTTCCCAATGCATTCCTATGGGAAACCGCACTTCAATGCATTTCTATGGGAAACAGTGCCATCTAGCGCTTCGCAGGGACCGTGCTTCGCAAGACGAAAAAACTCGCAAGACGACAAAACTCGCAGAACGAATTAATTTCGTCTTGCGAGGCACCACTGTAATAATAATAATAATAATAATAATAATGTATTATTTGTACCCCGCCCATCTGGCCGGGTCTCCCCAGCCACTCTGGGCAGCTTCCAACAAATATCAAAATACATTAAAATATCACAGATTAAAAACTTCCCTAAACAGGGCTGCCTTCAGGTATTTTCAAAATGTCTAATGTTCTAAATGTCAGATAGTTGTTTATCGCTTTGACCTCTGATGGGAGGGCATGCGATCTCTGCAAAATAAGCTCAAAAAAGCTCAACAACTTTGGCTCCCCCCCCAAAATATGAAAGAAAGTCAAACCATTTTTGCAGGCTATATGTGTGTGTGTGTGTGTGTGTGTGTGTGTGTGTGTGTGTTTGGATGCGGGTGGCGCTGTGGTCTAAACCACTGAGCCTAGGGCTTGCAGATCAGAAGGTCGGTGGTTCGAATCCCCGCGACGGGGGTAGCTCCCGTTGCTCGGTCCCTGCTCCCGCCCACCTAGCAGTTCGAAAGCACGTCAAAGTGCAAGTAGATAAATAGGTACCACTCCAGCGGGAAGGTAAACAGCATTTCTGTGCACTGCTCTGGTTCACCAGAAGCGGCTTAGTCATGCTGGCCACATGACCCGGAAAAACTGTCTGTGGACAAACGCCGGCTCCCTCGGCCAGTAAAGCGAGATGAGCGCCGCAATCCCAGAGTCGTCCGCGACTGGACCTAATGGTCAGGGTCCCTTTACATATATCTATGTAAATATATATATGTAAAGGGACCCTGACCATTGCTGCGAATGCTGCGGATTGCGAACGCGCCTCCCGCATGGATCGCGTTCGCATTTTGCATTTAAAGACGGAGTTACCTAATTTTCACTCGTTAAAAACTATATGTGAGCCAATGCACAACCATTCTGCGGAATTTGCACCTCTCTGAAATCTTCCGTGGAGTTATCCAAACAAGAAACGTGTATGGTAATATTATTCTAAGGTAAAGTGTCTCCATTACTTAAAATAACATCGAAAATTGCATTATATTAGGGGAAATTGCTTTGCAAAGATCTGACATCAGGCAGAATGGCACGCAAAATGCGTATGTTAGGAGAAATTTGCAACAACAACAAAAACCGATGAGCTTTCATAGAATCATAGAACTATAAGATTAGAAGGGACCCTTCAGGGTCATAACATCCAACCACCTGCAACGCAGGAATATGCAGCTGTCAAACCTGCAACCTTGCCATTATCAGCACCTCACTCTAACCAGATGAGCTATTCAGTTTCACAAGGACTTTATAAACTGCAAACTGATACGGCAATGCAGAGAACTGAAGACAGGGAAAATGAGGAACTGAGTGAAATTGAAACGGACAGTTTCGCTCATTCCTCCTCTCTCCCCTCATGTCTCCTTCCTTCTCAGATGCTTGTAGCTTTAAAAGTTCTTTTCGAGGAATGTTTGTAAAATGGTGAGTAGGTAACAATCTGGGCCATTCTCCAGGTGACAGCTCTATGGTGACATAGAGTTCTTGCTTGTTTTGTTATTGCAATAATCAAGTATCTTAATTAAGTTCTCTCTTTTACGTTTTATTGTAATTTTATTGGTGTTTGCCGCTCTGAGTCCGGTTCTGGCTGGGGAGGGTGGGGTATAAATAAATAAATAAATATTATTATTATTATTATTATTACACTTGGGCAAAAAAAAAATGAAAGGCACAAATACAGGATGGGTGACACCTGGCTTGAGAGCAGTACATGTGAAAAGGATCTAGGAGTCTTGGTAGACCATAAACTTGACATGAGTCAACAGTGTGATGCAGCAGCTAAAAAAGCCCATGCAATTCTGGGCTGCATCAATAGGAGTATAGCATCTAGATCAAGGGAAGTAATAGTACCACTGTATTCTGTTCTTGTCAGACCCCACCTGGAATACTGTGTCCAGTTCTGGGCACCACAGTTCAAGAAGGATACTGACAAGCTGGAACGTGTCCAGAGGAGGGCAACCAAAATGGTCCAAGGCCTGGAAACGATGCCTTATGAGGAACGGCTTAGGGAGCTGGGTATGTTTAGCCTGGAGAAGAGAAGGTTAAGGGGTGATAGGATAGCCATGTTCAAATATATACAGGTGAAACTCGAAAAATTAGAATATCGTGGAAAGGTTCATTTCTTTCAGTAATTCAACTTAAAAGGTGAAACTAATATATGAGATAGACTCATGACATGCAAAGCGAGATATGTCAAGCCTTTATTTGTTATAATTATGATGATTATGGCGTACAGCTGATGAGAACCCCAAATAAACAATTTCAACTTTGGGGTTTTCATCAGCTGTACGCCATAATCACCACAATTATAACAAACAAAGGCTTGACATATCTCGCTTTGCATGTCATGAGTCTATCTCATATATTAAACTCCAGTAGCTAATGAAAACAATTGCTTACATAAATGGACTTTTCCAAAATATTCTAATTTTTCGAGTTTCACCTGTAAAAGGATGTCATATAGAGGAAGGAGAAAGGTTGTTTTCTGCTGCTCCAGAGAAGCGGACACGGAGCAATGGATTCAAACTACAAGAAAGAAGATTCCACCTAAACATTAGGAAGAACTTCCTGACAGTAAGAGCTGTTCGACAGTGGAATTGGCTGCCAAGGAGTGTGGTGGAGTCTCCTTCTTTGGAGGTCTTTAAGCAAAGGCTTGACAGCCACCTGTCAGGAATGCTTTGATGGTGTTTCCTGCTTGGCAGGGGGTTGGACTGGATGGCCCTTGTGGTCTCTTCCAACTCTAGGATTCTATGATTATTATAGCATTTATTTTTATTTTTATTTTAAAGAAAATAATTCCCGATTGCCAAAGTTGACATTGCTATTTTGGAATTCTGTAAATTTGTAACAGATGAACAGCTGACACAAACGCCTTTGGAACTGGGGAGCAGATTCCTCAAGGATCAAGATGTGCTAAATAGGAATGATGGGAATTGTAGGCCAAAACAGCTCAGGGGAGGCTAATTCAGAGTGACTGCTTCACCTACCTCTCATTGTCTTTAAGTCACCAGAGACATCCATGAGGACGCCGTCAGTCAACTATCCCACCAGTTCACAGGCCAAAGTGCTGCCTCACAGCATTGCCAGGAACACGGAGCCAAGTGACAGCGCAATCTCGTGCATGTTGACTCGGAAGGAAGTCCCGCTGAGTTGAAGGGGGCTTATTCCCAAGTAAGCAAGGACAGGACTGCAGCCCGAGTGGAAAGCAAGCACAGCCAGGCCTTCCATTGTGATATGGGTGGTGATGGTGTCATACTTTACTAAAGCAACCCAAACTGACCAATGACGGCCCTGGAATCGATGACGGATTGTTGACACCATTAAGACCTGGAGATTATTGCCTCAGACCTGCACATCAGCCCTGTGTACTTGGATATACACACCGATGCCTCTGGCAGGAAAGGTCTGGTGAAATTTTGACCCTCCATATCTTGAACCCCATCAGCCCCAGCCAGCATTCCCAATGGTCAGGGATGATGGGAATTATAGTTCACCAGCACCTGGAAGGCCACTGATTCCCCATATCTGGCTTATACTAATGCCCCACACATTTCCCTTTACAAAAAGGGAGGAGAGAGAGAGTATATGAACACCAAAATGGTGTTTAGCTTACCGTATATTCCGGTGTATAAGACGACTGGGCGTATAAGACGACCCCCAACTTTTCCAGTTTGAGTTTGGGATATACTCGTCGTATAAGAAATACGACCCGGTGTATAAGACGACCCCCGACTTTTGAGAAGATTTTCCTGGGTTAAAAAGTAGTATTATACGTAGGAATATACAGTATTTTTTAGTTGCTATTCTGTTCATATTGTTTTCTAGATTATAAATGTTTTATTAATGATTTGTTAATCATTCCTTATGCTATAACTGTGATGTTTTAGTCTGTGGTTGTTGTTGTTTTTTGTCTCTGGCTTATTAACAGTGTTTTATAGATTGTAATTGTTTTACTGACAATTTGTTAATTATATAGTGTTAATTGAATAATAGAAAAAGTTTTCAGGTGGGTGGTTTTTTCTGCAAGTATCTTCTGTAACATGTCAGGACCCAGGTGGCGCTGTGGGTTAAACCACAGAGCCTAGGGCTTGCCAATCAGAAGGTCGGCGGTTCGAATCCCTGCGACGGGGTGAGCTCCTGTTGCTCGGTCCCTGCTCCTGCCAACCTAGCAGTTCGAAAGCACGTCAAAGTGCAAGTCGACAAATAGGTACCACTGCAGCGG
This sequence comes from Darevskia nairensis, assembly GCA_034642065.1. Lineage (NCBI taxonomy): Eukaryota > Metazoa > Chordata > Lepidosauria > Squamata > Lacertidae > Darevskia > Darevskia nairensis. The sequence continues at coordinate 12,518 of JAWWNI010001021.1, read as the reverse complement.
GAAGGTAAATGGCGTTTCCGTGCGCTGCTCTGGTTCTCCAGAAGCAGCTTAGTCATGCTGGCCACATGACCCGGAAGCTGCATGCCGGCTCCCTCGGCCAGTAAAGCGAGATGAGCGCCGCAACCCCAGAGTTGTCCGCAACTGGACCTAATGGTCAGGGGTCCCTTTACCTTTACCTTTTTCTGCAACATGTCACTGAGTGCAATAATAGCGAGCAGGTGATGGATTTTGTCAGGGATCTGCCTCCCCCTGCCAGTCCAGCCCTGAGTGTTTATAGGGAGCAGCCACCTGTTCTGACTACTGACTCATCTGCGAGCGAAACCAGCAGTTCCTCAGGGGAGAGACAGTTAGTGGCTGGGAGGGAAAGAGTGCCAGGGCTCGAGAGATATAGTGGCAGGCCTGGCACCAACCAGCAGGGTCGGACGGAGCAGACGCAGTCAGGTCTGGCGCAGAGATTACGTAGGAGGAAAAGGCGTTTCCAGCTGCCAAAGCTGTTGTGTTGGCGCCAAAATCACCGGGAGGCACTTCTGGATTCTGCTAGTGAGTGAGACGGACATGTTTTGATTAAGCTCTGCACTGTAAATAATGAGCACTGATTAAACTACTAAAAGGCAGATGGCTTGGCTCCCTTATTGAACGACCGATGAGGGGGCGGACCTGACAGATTTCTACTGGAGAGTCCATACACATCGTTCTGCTGCATGGTGAGGTTGGGGATGCTGTTCCTCCTGAACACCGCCATGTTACTGCCACCTGGAGGGGAACTCCAGCGCTACAGTGCAACAAAAGCTGTGCAACAAAAACAGAACCAGGAACATTTGGGATTATGAAAAGTTACAGTGTTTCCAGACTCCCTTGCCCCTTGAGTCTCTTCCCAGTTCAAGTGGGGTGGGTGGAGGGGTTCGGGGTGGGCTTGAGGCAAATGTGCCCCACGTTGACAGCGGGAACAGCTGTGATATTTTAATGTATTTCAATATCTGTTGGAGGCCGCCCAGAGTGGCTGGGGGGACCCAGCCAGATGGGCGGGGTACAAATAATAAATTATTATTATAATTATTCCCAGATTTCACGATACATCCTCCAACCAAAAAATGGGTGCAAAAACCAGTATAAAGTAATTTTGCAGCATGAACCAGTGACATAGCTTGGGTTGCCTGTACCCAGGGCTGCACAGAGGGGAGGGTGGGAGGGACAGAAACAAAGCACACATGAACATTCAACTGCCCAATGGCATCCACAGCACCCAGGAGATCTCAGCTGCAGAGCTAATAAAATAAGGGCCGTCTCGTTGTCCGGAGAGGTCACTTGCTGGTTCACACGGAGAAGCCGTTTTCAGTGAAGCCGAGCGACAGAAGCACCCAGCTGTATTGAGGCAGCCCCTGGTGTTGAAATTTAGCGCCTCTAAGAAAGTTGTGCCCGGAACAACCACCCCTGTACTCACCCCCATGCTATGCCACTAGCATGAACATAACATGAAAAATGCATTGGTAGGATTGCAAGAGGGTTTGTAGAGTAAGGAAGAAATATTGTTGTTAGTACGAAGATATAGTGATTAATTTTAGGAAATAATGATATAAAACAATGATTGACTTTGGAAATATAGATATAAGGAATAGATATTAGAATATCATAAGGAAGGTTTTATAATAATAATAATAATAATAATAATAATAATAATAATAATAATAATTTATTTATACCCCGCCCATCTGGCTGGGTTTCCCCAGCCACTCTGGGCGGCTTTCAACAGAACATTAAAATACGACAATCTATTAAACATTAAAAGCCTCCCTAAACAGGGAAGTCACGGCCATAAAAAGTCAAAACGGTATAAGATGTGAAGATAAATGTGTGAATTTATTATTGTATTTTTATAAAACTAATAAAAATGATTATAAAAAAAGAACATAACATGAAAAATGCATTAGGATAGGGAACATGTTTGCAAAAATATGTATATTAAAAGAAAGGCACACCGGAATGCTGGCGGAGACAGAACACTGGTCTGAGCTTGGTGTGATCTCTTTCGTTGCAAAGCTTGCTGGGAAACAACGTCCCTTAATCGTTTGTGAGCTTTGCAGCTAAGCAGGGTTCCACCCTAACGTTTCTCAGGTACTTAAGCTTTTCCTCCACCTTCCAGGAAGTGCCCTTCCCAGATGTCCAAACATTGGCAAGCCGTAAAACAGCGCTGCTAATTAACACTCAGATCTTGGAATCCACTCTGAGGTCAAACGTCCACCAGCATTTGCCGGCAGAAAAGATCCCAGATGTTTCTCTGTTTGCTTGGGCAGGCGCCCAAATTTATTGTACTTCATTAAAGGAAAGAAAGAAAAACAGCGGAGATCTGGCAACGTAAAAACACTGGTGCGTGTAGAACCCCCCTACTTGAAACATGACGGTCCTGTAATATTGCCCTCCGACGGGGTGGGTGAGCGTAGAGCTGAGTGATTTAAGGTATCTCTCTCTCCCCCAGTCCTGACTGAAGCCTTTCCACCGGGTTCCTCGCCTTTGCCTCTCAGTATCAATGAAGGAATTAAATCATGACATTAAAACACCGAGAGGCTGTTTTCATTGGCGTGGGCCAACATGATCTCATTCAAATGTCACGAAACCTCAGCCATCCCTGGTCCCCTCCTCGACGGATGGATGAATAATAAAGACCTCTTCGCAGCCAAGGACAGTAAATTTAATAATGTCCGTGACCTGATACTGTTTGAATCCTTTAAAAAAATAAGAGGGCTTACAAACCAGAAGGTATATAAAGAATGGAATATATTCAAAAAATACTTAAATATATATTATCCAAATAATAACCTTTTAGAGGAACTGGGTTGATACTTGCAAAAGAAAAAAGAAATATACAAAGAAGTTTAAGACAAGAATGTAAAAGGATTAAAGGCAGCAATAAAAGAATGTGTGATAAACTTAACCCAAAAAATGACAATACAAATACATTGTGAAAAATTGGAAGTTGTTTTTATTTATGAGTGTATAACATTGAAAAATGGATTATAGTGGAACAATGTTCTTGATGTTCTTTTGTTGTCATCTAAAATTCTTTATTCTTTACTTCTATTTTGACTTTTTATTCCTTTTCTTCTTCTTTTTTATTTTCTTATTTTCCATTTGATGTATGTAGATATATGTATTTTTGTTTTTAAAACCAATAAAGATTTATTTTTTAAAAAATCCTTTAAAAAAATAATAATAATAATGGAGCAACGTGTCTGAAACCTCCCCCTCCGAAATCGTGCTCTCCACAGTCACTCCCCTACCCCAGATTCCTGACACACTACTGTCAGGGCGTTTTTGTGTGTGCCAAACTTGCCAAAAGATATTGATTATGCCTCATCGGTCACATATGCCCCAAGTTTCCGACATTTGGATTCCTCCTTGCAGCGAGCCACTCGCTCGCAGGTGGTCTGAATTTGGGCAAAGCCCGAACGGAGATTTAATATTTCATAAGGGCCTGCTCCATCTCAGGGCTCTGTTATTGACACCACATGGGACGCCAGGAAATTAGGCCTTTCTGGGAACGGTTTGCAGAAGTATGCGGCCCGTCAGGCCCTTTCTCAGGGGTGCATTAAGGAGAGAGGCTCACGGTTTCAAGCAAGCGAACCTTCTCCAGATGTCCGCCACAGCATCGCTCCAAATTTCTCTCATGACGGACGTGGCGGGCTTGACAGAGAGGATTGCGGGAGATAGGCGGGAGTGGGGTACGGTATCACAAACTCGCCGAGAAGAACAGCATCGGCGGAAACTCCTGAGGGACTCAGGCCAAGGGGTCCGAAAGGCGTTGTGGAAAAAGCAACATGGGGCTCATCTTGTGCTTGAGCATCAGGCAACCCCCTTTCCTCGCCCTCCTCCCCAAAGATGAAATAAGCATGCGGTGAAATTCCTCTCTCTCTCTCTCCCGTCCTCTGCCAGCCCTCGCAGCTACACTCAGGGACAGCCTGCTTTAATTCTTCCTCCTTGCGATACTGTTTATGTTACACACATTGAAGTTAGGACATGTCTTTAATAAGATGGAAATTGGAAGCGAGACGTGAAAAAGTGGGCGGGGGGTGCGCTGGCCGGGCGCCAAGGTTCGAGAGCGCAGTTGGAGGGCCGCTGCACGTGCGCTCACACACAAAGAGAGAGAAAGCAGATGGAGAGGCGCAAATAAGACGCAGAGGCCGCCTCCTCAGGGTAGGGAGTTCTCTTAAGAGCCAGGAGGGAGGCGGAATTAACGGGACGATTCCTGTGAGCATTTCTGACAGGGCCTAAAAACACCTTGCTCTTCCAGGAGCCAGTGCATAGCTGGCAAGTGTCCCTATTTTCCCGGGACATTCGTGGAATTATAGAAGCTTTCCCCAGCTTCTGATTCCATCCAGGAATCATAGCTGTCAACCCTCCCTTTTTTTGGCAGGAAACTCCCTTATTCCAATGCCGTTTCCCGCTGCTATCCCGGATTGTTGATATCCCTTAAATTTCCCGGATTTCAAAGGAAGCAGCTCCTCTCCCTTCCTGCCGGCCAGGGAGGCTCCTCAGCTGCGTTGCTCGGCTGCCAATAAGGAGTCTGAGACCGACTGGGGGCGGAGCTTGCATGCCTTGGGCAGCCAGACCCTCACGCCCAACCAGACAGACAGCCTGCCTGCCGTCTATGCGCTCACTCTTTTGCTCACCCGTTCGCATGCAGCCTCTGGAGTGCAGGGTGGCGAGGCTACTTGGTGCCATTGCACCGCCCTCGCGGCATCCCTTATTTTCAAATCCAAAAGTTTGAAAAAATCCCTTATTTTCAAATCCGAAAGGTGGCAGCTATGCCAGGAATGTCCCGTTCTCCCCCTCCAGCACCGCCGCCAGACACGGGAGGATGAGCCAGCGCTTGAGCTTAGCAGGGGGTCATTCGCCAAGCGGAACTCTTGTCCGCAGGGAAGGCATTTCCCTGCCGGAGCAGGGGCAGCGGACACGCGTAACGCTCTTGCCGGCCCCTCTCTGCTGCCACCAAAGCTGCCGCCGCTGTCATACCGGCATGAAGTGCATCATAGGCAAAGGAATGGCACAAGGAGGGGAGAGAGCCAGGGCCGGATTTAGGTTTGATGAGGCCCTCAGCTACTGAAGGTAATGCGGCTCTTTATATGTCCAGCTGTCCTTTGTCAACAACAAATTGTAGCTCTTTTTTGTGTGTTGAATATATGCTAAATGGTAATTTATGGACCAAATAGGTATCTAAAGCCATTTTCACAAGTTGCAATACAATCAGTCCATGCAGAATGTAGGCACCCTATATATAGAAAGGAGCAAACCAGTGATATCTTAGGGAGCAGGCTAGCAGGCAGGGCCCATGACTTACATCAGAGGAGCCTACACAACACAAAACATTGTTGCTCTATGTTGGTCTTATTTGATTTGTTTTTTATCTTATATTTTTGGAAATGTACATCCAGTTTGTTTTTTCTTTAATCTTTTTTTGGGGCCCCCAAGAGAGTGGGGCCTAAGCTATAGCTTGTTGAGCTTGTACGTAAATCCAGCACTAGAAAAAGAAGAAGAGTTTGGGTTTGATGTCCCGCTTTATCACTCCCCGAAGGAGTCTCCAAGCGGCTCACATTCTCCTTTCCCTTCCTCCCCCACAACAAACACTCTGTGAGGTGAGTGGGGCTGGGAGACTTCAGAGAAGTGTGACTAGCCCAAGGTCACCCAGCAGCTGCATGTGGAGGAGCGGGGAAGCGAAGCCGGTTCCCCAGATTATGAGTCCACTGCTCTTAACCACTTCACCACACTGAAGAGAGTGGGCAGCTGCCAGGTAATGGCTGTGGCAGGGGAGGCTGACCCCCCCCCCCCAATTTTCTACTGAAAAATGTTGGAGGACATGCCAGTGACGGCCACCAACTTGGATGTCTTTAAAGGAGGCTTAGAAAAGGTCACGGAGGAGAGGGCTATCGATGGCTACCAGCCACGGTTGGTATCCTCTGCCTCCACTGTTGGAGGCAACAATGCTTCTGAACCCCAGTTGCTGGAAACCACAGGAGGGGAGAGATGATCTTGTGTTCGAATCCTGCTTGTGGGTTTTCCCCAGGCATCTGGTTGGCCACTGTGAGAACAGGATGCTGGACTACTGTAGATGGGCCATTGGCCTGATCCAGGAAAACTCTTATTAGGTTCCTTTTTTGAGCAATTTTTTAAGCACTCCTCCAGAATTTTTTTTTTTTATTCTTTTAACATGCCCTAGATCACTGATGGCTAACCTTGACACTCCAGATGTTTTGGGACTACAACTCCCATCATCCCTGACCACTGGTCCTGTTAGCTAGAGATGATGGGAGTTGTAGTTCCAAAACATCTGGAGTGTCAAGGTTAGCCATTACTGCCCTAGATTGTCTTCGATGGCAGCATCCTCAGTCAAAGCTGGATCTAGAGACATCAAAAAAGTGTTAATAATAATAATAAATTTTTATTTATACCCCGCCCTTCCCAGCCAAGACCGGGCTCAGAGTGGCTAACACCAATAAAATCACAACAAAACAATCAATTAAAATGCAGGTTAAAATACGATTTAAAGTTTAAAATGCAGCCTCATTTTTAAGTAGCCCACCAATCAAACCATAAAGGAATGAAACATCAGGGTTAAACTGAAACCAACCCAAAGGCCAGGCGGAACAGCTCCGTCTTGCAGGCCCTGCGGAAAGATGCCAAATCCCGCAGGGCCCTGGTCTCTTGTGACAGGCCGTTCCACCAAGTCGGGGCCAGTACTGAGAAGGCCCTGTCCCTAGTTGAGGCCAGCCTAGCATCCTTGTGGCTCGGGACCTCCAAAATATTATTATTTCAGGAAAACTTGTTATAAACCTCAGTGGGAAATCACGTTGGCAAAAGATGGAACTCCACAGCGCCCTCTGGTGTCGCATTGTTATAACGCATATAAAACGCCTTTTCTTTACTAATGTAGCTGAGTCCAGTTTCTGATCACTTGTGTTGACTCACATGCTTCTATTCTCTGACCTCCTGTGACATCAGCATGCCAGTTGCCGCATTGTGACATCATACCAGCCACTGTGTGTTTCCCGATTGAGTGGGACCACCACTATGTGCTTTTATTTATAACAAACTTTTTATTGGGATGGGGGGGGGGGGAGTGGAGGAATTCTATTGTCTTTTGCAAAGGCACCAGAAACAGAAGACAATTTCTTAGGGTTTATGCCAATATGTGGATTTCAAAAACAAGCAGGAGGTTTGAACTTATTGCAAGGATCCCTTTCTGCAGGTGAAATTCAAATGTTTATCGCTGAGGAGCAACCAGACAACAATTTTGCTCCGCAACCACATTTTGTCATAGTCAGTGCCCTCCACGGAATATGCCAATGTCAGACATCAGTCATTGCTATTTGTATTCAGAGTACTACGTTTGTCCTTAAAGTAGACCCACTAAAATTAATGGTCCTAAGTTAGTCATGGCCATCAATTTGAATGGGTCTACTTTGAGTATGAAGGGACGCGGGTAGAGCTGTGGGTTAAACCACAGAGCCTAGGGCTTGCTGATCAGAAGGTCGGCGGTTCGAATCCCCGCGACGGGGTGAGCTCCCGTTGCTCGGTCCCTGCTCCTGCCCACCTAGCAGTTCGAAAGCACGTCAAAGTGCAAGTAGATAAATAGGTACCGCTCCGGCAGGAAGGTAAACGGCGTTTCCGTGCGCTGCTCTGGTTCGCCAGAAGCAGCTTTGTCATGCTGGCCACATGACCCGGAAGCTGTACACCGGCTCCCTCGGCCAATAATGCGAGATGAGCGCCGCAACCCCAGAGTCGTCTGCGACTGGACCTAACGGTCAGGGGTCCCTTTACCTTTATTCAGAGTACTGTGTTTGTCCTTAAAGTAGACCCACTGAAATTAATGGTCCTAAGTTAGTCATGGCCATCAATTTGAATGGGTCTACTTTGAGTATGACCAATATTAGCCCCCTCAGTGGAAGCCCTACACAAAGGACTTCCGCATGTGCAATGGGGATTCTCCTCCCTCGCTCCCGTGCTCCCCAAAATTGGCTCTGGGTGGATTGGGAGAGACAATCTGGGGGGATTATTCCATTTGGCTAGCTCCCCTGGGTTGCCTAATAAGAGCTCCCTTAGTGATGGAGCCTAGCACCCCTGCAGCTGACTTCCAAAAAAATTACCAGAGATGATGGAGAGGAGGAAGAATGGATGCATTACATTGGAACTGTATGGCTTTTCCTGTGTTTAAATCATAGAATCATAGAATCATAGAGTTGGAAGAGACCCCAAGGGCCATCCAGTCCAACCCCCTGCCAAGCAGGAAACACCATCAAAGCATTCCTGACAGGTGGCTGTCAAGCCTCTGCTTAAAGACCTCCAAAGAAGGAGACTCCACCACACTCCTTGGCAGCAAATTCCACTGTCAAACAGCTCTTACTGTCAAGAAATTCTTCCTAATGTTTAGGTGGAATCTTCTTTCTTGTAGTTTGAATCCATTGCTCCGTGTCCGCTTCTCTGGAGCAGCAGAAAACAACCTTTCTCCCTCCTCTATATGACATCCTTTTATATATTTGAACATGGCTATCATACTATCACATCACCCCTTAACCTTCTCTTCTCCAGGCTAAACATACCCAGCTCCCTAAGCCGTTCCTCATAAGGCATCGTTTCCAGGCCTTTGACCATTTTGGTTGCCCTCCTCGGGACACATTCCAGCTTGTCAGTATCCTTCTTGAACTGTGGTGCCCAGAACTGGACACAGTATTCCAGGTGAGGTCTGACCAGAGCGGAATACAGTGGTACTATTACTTCCCTTGATCTAGATGCTATACTCCTATTGATGCAGCCCAGAATTGCATTGGCTTTTTTAGCTGCTGCATCACACTGTTGACTTATGTCAAGTTTATGGTCTACCAAGACTCCTAGATCCTTTTCACATGTACTGCTCTCAAGCCAGGTGTCACCCATCCCTGACCACAGGACCTGCTAGCTAGGGATGATGGGAGTTGTAGTCCAAAAACAGCTGGAGGCCCAAGTTTGAGGAAACACTGTGTTAAAACGTTCCCAGGATTTGATGCATGGCCCCACTTGGATTGTAACTTCCCAAACTGATACATCACCGGCCTCACACGCGCTGGCTGGGAAAAACCCCCTCACTTCGCACTTGCCTCTGTGTGTTAATTCTGCGTTAATGCTCTCCCAAGGCCTCCTTGTCAGCCTTGCAGATGGAGGGAGGCTGCGCGGTATCGTCTCTCTCGCGGCGCAGGAGCTGGAAGGCCAGAGGGCCCCCCGGGACGCATTTGCACGTTACCCAAGGTCCTTTGATGAGATCTTCTGCAGCAGACAGCTCGCCTGCCTTCCAGATGTTACAGTTTAAGGATCCATGTTTAGACGTGGGGATTTCCTCGGTCTTCGGAGATGAGCGGCCGGTCGATGCGTCTCGCATCACCCACATAGTGCGCTTTCCTCTTCCAGTGGATGAAGGATGTTGGAGGAAGCGGGTTCATCCACAAATACCCTGTTTCTCGTAAAATAAGACACCGTCTTATTTTTTTTCCCCCTCAAAAAAAACACAGTATGGCTTATTTTCGGGGGATGTCTTATTTTAACTGCTCCGCGTAGGTACGCAGCTTAAGCAGGCACCCGCAAACTTTGGCCCTCCAGATGTTTTGGATTAAAATTCCCATCATCCCTGACCACTGGTCCTGTTAGCTAGGGATCATGGGAGTTGTAGTCCCCAAACATCTACAATTTGGGACTACAATTCCCATCATCCCTGACCACTGGTCCAGTTAGCTAGGGATGATGGGAGTTGTAGTCCCCAAACATCTACAATTTGGGACTACAATTCCCATCATCCCTGACCACTGGTCCTGTTAGCTAGGGATGATGGGAGTTGTAGTCTCCAAACTTCTATAATTTGGGACTACAATTCCCATCATCCCTGACCACTGTTCCTGTTAGCTAGGGATCATGGGAGTTGTAGGCGAAAACATCTGGAGGGCCGCAGTTTGGGGATGCCTGGTCTTAAGGGAGAGGCGCCACATCCCTATGTCTTATTTTCAGGGTATGGCTTATATTTCTCAAATGTGTAGAAATCCTGCTACGGCTTCTTTTATGGCTACGTCTTATTTTAGGAGAAACAGGGTATTGCAATCCCATAAAGAAATGCTCTTTACATATGAGTTATCATGTGAAGCCATGGAGTGCTAGTTGAGGGAAGTCAATTTAGATACAAAATCTACACAAAATTAAGTATGAAAAAAATATGTATCAGTTGGCTTGTTTATAGACTATTATTTAGTTGCTGGAGATAAAGAATCCAATGTATTATGAAGAAATCTGTGTAGACATGCATAATAATTTTTTATTTATGTATTTATGTATATATTTATGTATTTTTGTGTTTGTTAGTTTTTGCCCTTTTCTTCTTCTTTTGTGATCTTTTTTCTTTCTCTTTGTAAAATGAAAAATGAATAAACAGAAATTGAAAAAAAAGAAAAAGAAATGCTCTTTGCTGGGTGAGTGCAAGGTGGACCATTAAAAATCTGTGCGGAGGAGGAATACTAAACTCTCATAGAATCGTAGATTAATTGTGATTTCTCTTCATTTCATTTCACTTTTAATTTGTATGCTGCCGTTCTATATTACCATACACAAGGTGTTTTACAAGCTGAAGAAACAGCAACAATCTGATCCAATACGAACACGTCATCATAAAAACATAACTTGAAAATAAACAACTTATCACAGAGTAATATTCAATAATATTGAAAGCAGCCAGCAGGGGGAGCTGTTGGCTTTTAATGCTCATCCTAAATTTGCTTTCCGGATGGCAGAAGGAGGCAGAATTTTCACAGAAAACACTGTATGTGTCTCCTACATGCATGTATGACATGACCAGGCTGTGCCAGGGCTGTGGGTGGCTGTACTGTAATCTCTAGACCCAAAGGCTGCACTCTCTGAATTTTCATTCGGGCACCCCTGGGAGTCTGGGCCAGAATTATGTCAGCCGAAAGAGGCGATTCGCTTACCATTTGCACCAAGCCTGGCAGATCCAGAGGGCTATAGCCCACCCCAGGGCTATAGGTTGCAGCCCCTTTGCCCTAGTGGGCATCGAGGCCTGTGCAGACAGCACCTCAAACTCTCCAATGTTTCTCTGATGAAAAAGGGTCATCCCGATCTACATCACGAAGCTTCTCCCTCGTTGGATCTTGCCGCACACATCGACATTATATACACGTCAACACCTGTCACCTTGAGCCAATGGCAACCTGTCCACCGATCCTGCCTCGCAGAATGGCTGTAAAGGGGAAAAATGTGCAAGGGAAGGGATTGTGTACAACAACTTCCACAGATAAAAGGAATGAAATTAAAATTTGGCTGCAAGTTGCCTTGAGTCCCTGTTGCGTGGCTGGGATAACCCAGCCAGGTGATGAGTGGGATAATAATAATAATAATAATAATAATAATAATACCCCGCCCATCGGACTGGGTTGCCTCAGCCACTCTGGTCAAATAGATAGATAGATGATAGATAGATAGATAGATAGATAGATAGATAGATAGACAGACAGACAGACAGAGCAGCATTCAGCGGCCAGGTTGCTCACCAGAGCAAGACAGTTTGAGCATATTACACTGATCCTGGTCCGACTCCAATGGCTACCAATTAGTTTCCAGGTCCAATTCAAAGTGCTTGTTTTGACCTGTAAAGCCTACTACTACTACTACTACATACAGCAACAGTGTTTTGTGTTGTGTAGGCTCCTATGATGTAAGTCATGGGCCCCACCTGCTAGCCTGCTCCCTCAAATATCACTGGTTTGCTCCTTTCTATGTATAGGGTGCCTCCATTCTGCATGGACTGGTTGGATGGCAGCATGTGCAAATGACTTTAGATACCTATTAGGTCCATCAATTACCATATAGTATATATTCAACACAGAAAACAGCGGCCATTTGTTGTTGACAAAGGACAGCTGGACATATAAAGGGCCCCATTACCTTCAGTAGCTTAGGGCCTCATCAAACTTAAAATCTGGCCCTGGCTACAAAAGATCTGAGAGGCGAAGGGATCTCCGGATCCCCTGTGCCAGAGAGAGAGAAACAGACAGACAGAGAGAGAGAGAGACTCGTGAATTTCCAGAGCCCTAATGCATCTAGCAGGCCCTGGACCGAAGGGCCTGCAAGAACATCTGGGATGCCTCGAAGCAGCCCCTGCCTCTGGGAGGCCGCACGAAGCCTGTGCTGTGCTAAGCCGAAAACACATCCTCTCGGGGTGTCAGGTTCGCTCCGCTCTCCTCGCGTGCCAGCAGCAACGGCAGCACCTGCGAGCGGCAGATGATGAGTCCCTTCTTGGCAGCTGACGCTTCCAGATGCCACAGCCTCCTGCGTTTCTCTCCCCCCCCAGAAAGAACATCTGGGTCCCGAGAGCGTCCTGCTGGCACCTGAGGCCACACGGCTGTCTCTTGCGGTGGTCTTGGAGCCCGGCTGCTGCTGGCACGGAGAGCCTCTCGCCTGCCAAAAGGACATTCGGGAGAGAAAACCGGTTTCCCAGCCCA
>JAWWNI010001020.1:0-71640 GCA_034642065.1 Darevskia nairensis | reverse complement strand
GTATTTGAGCTGTTAATGCAAAATCACGCAAGTAAGCCAAACTGAACGTTACAAAAGCTAAGTACATCCCAATTAGCTTCTTTCAGGTCGAAATGCATAGAAAACACACCAACAAGTTTCCATCGTGTTCATTTCCAAAGTTAGGTGTATTTGAGCTGTTAATGCAAAATCACGCAAGTAAGCCAAACTGAACGTTAGAAAAGTCAAATACATCCGAAATAGCTTCTTTCAGGTCGAAATGCATAGAAAACACACCAACAAGTTTCCATCGTGTTCATTTCCAAAGTTAGCTGTATTTGAGCTGTTAATGCAAAATCACGCAAGTAAGCCAAACTGAACGTTACAAAAGCTAAGTACATCCCAATTAGCTTCTTTCAGGTCGAAATGCATAGAAAACACACCAACAAGTTTCCATCGTGTTCATTTCCAAAGTTAGCTGTATTTGAGCTGTTAATGCAAAATCACGCAAGTAAGCCAAACTGAACGTTACAAAAGCTAAGTACATCCCAATTAGCTTCTTTCAGGTCGAAATGCATAGAAAACACACCAACAAGTTTCCATCGTGTTCATTTCCAAAGTTAGCTGTATTTGAGCTGTTAATGCAAAATCACGCAAGTAAGCCAAATTGAACGTTAGAAAAGCCAAATACATCCGAACTAGCTTCTTTCAGGCCCAAATGCATAGAAAAACACACCAACAAGGTTCCATCGTGTTCATTTCCAAAGTTAGGTGTATTTGAGCTGTTAATGCAAAATCACGCAAGTAAGCCAAACTGAACGTTAGAAAAGCCAAATACATCCGAACTAGCTTCTTTCAGGTCGAAATGCAAAGAAAACACACCAACAAGTTTCCATCGTGTTCATTTCCAAAGTTAGCTGTATTTGAGTTGTTAATGCAAAATCACGCAAGTAAGCCAAACTGAACGTTACAAAAGCTAAGTACATCCCAATTAGCTTCTTTCAGGTCGAAATGCATAGAAAACACACCAACAAGTTTCCATCGTGTTCATTTCCAAAGTTAGGTGTATTTGAGCTGTTAATGCAAAATCACGCAAGTAAGCCAAACTGAACGTTAGAAAAGTCAAATACATCCGAAATAGCTTCTTTCAGGTCGAAATGCATAGAAAACACACCAACAAGTTTCCATCGTGTTCATTTCCAAAGTTAGCTGTATTTGAGCTGTTAATGCAAAATCACGCAAGTAAGCCAAACTGAACGTTACAAAACCTAAGTACATCCCAATTAGCTTCTTTCAGGTCGAAATGCATAGAAAACACACCAACAAGTTTCCATCGTGTTCATTTCCAAAGTTAGCTGTATTTGAGCTGTTAATGCAAAATCACGCAAGTAAGCCAAACTGAACGTTAGAAAAGCCAAATACATCCGAACTATCTTCGTTCAGGTCGAAATGCATAGAAAACACACCAACAAGGTTCCATCGTGTTCATTTCCAAAGTTAGGTGTATTTGAGCTGTTAATGCAAAATCACGCAAGTAAGCCAAACTGAACGTTAGAAAAGCCAAATACATCCGAACTAGCTTCTTTCAGGTCGAAATGCATAGAAAACACACCAACAAGTTTCCATCGTGTTCATTTCCAAAGTTAGCTGTATTTGAGCTGTTAATGCAAAATCACGCAAGTAAGCCAAACTGAACGTTAGAAAAGTCAAATACATCCGAACTAGCTTCTTTCAGTTCGAAATGCATAGAAAACACACCAACAAGTTTCCATCGTGTTCATTTCCAAAGTTAGCTGTATTTGAGCTGTTAATGCAAAATCACGCAAGTAAGCCAAACTGAACGTTACAAAAGCTAAGTACATCCCAATTAGCTTCTTTCAGGTCGAAATGCATAGAAAACACACCAACAAGTTTCCATCGTGTTCATTTCCAAAGTTAGCTGTATTTGAGCTGTTAATGCAAAATCACGCAAGTAAGCCAAACTGAACGTTACAAAAGCCAAATACATCCGAACTAGCTTCTTTCAGGTCGAAATGCATAGAAAACACACCAACAAGTTTCCATCGTGTTCATTTCCAAAGTTAGCTGTATTTGAGCTGTTAATGCAAAATCACGCAAGTAAGCCAAACTGAACGTTAGAAAAGCCAAATACATCCGAAATAGCTTCTTTCAGGTCGAAATGCATAGAAAACACACCAACAAGTTTCCATCGTGTTCATTTCCAAAGTTAGCTGTATTTGAGCTGTTAATGCAAAATCACGCAAGTAAGCCAAACTGAACGTTACAAAAGCCAAATACATCCGAACTAGCTTCTTTCAGGTCGAAATGCATAGAAAACACACCAACAAGTTTCCATCGTGTTCATTTCCAAAGTTAGCTGTATTTGAGCTGTTAATGCAAAATCACGCAAGTAAGCCAAACTGAACGTTAGAAAAGCCAAATACATCCGAACTAGCTTTTTTCAGGTCGAAATGCATAGAAAACACACCAACAAGTTTCCGTCGTGTTCATTTCCAAAGTTGGCTGTATTTGAGCTGTTAATGCAAAATCACGCAAATAAGCCAAACTGAACGTTAGAAAATCCAAGTACATCCCAACTAGCTTCTTTCAGGTCGAAATGCATAGAAAACACACCAACAAGGTTCCATCGTGTTCATTTCCAAAGTTAGGTGTATTCGAGCTGTTAAGGCAAAATCACGCAAGTAAGCCAAACTGAACGTTAGAAAAGCCAAATACATCCGAACTAGCTTCTTTCAGGTCGAAATGCAAAGAAAACACACCAACAAGTTTCCATCGTGTTCATTTCCAAAGTTAGCTGTATTTGAGCTGTTAATGCAAAATCACGCAAATAAGCCAAACTCAACGTTAGAAAAGCCAAATACATCCGAACTAGCTTCTTTCAGGTCGAAATGCATAGAAAACACACCAACAAGTTTCCATCGTGTTCATTTCCAAAGTTAGCTGTATTTGAGCTGTTAATGCAAAATCACGCAAATAAGCCAAACTGAACGTTAGAAAAGCCAAATACATCCGAACTAGCTTCTTTCAGGCCGAAATGCATAGAAAACACACCAACAAGGTTCCATCGTGTTCATTTCCAAAGTTAGCTGTATTTGAGCTGTTAATGCAAAATCACGCAAGTAAGCCAAACTGAACGTTAGAAAAGCCAAATACATCCGAAATAGCTTCTTTCAGGTCGAAATGCATAGAAAACACATTAACAAGTTTCCATCGTGTTCATTTCCAAAGTTAGCTGTATTTGAGCTGTTAATGCAAAATCACGCAAGTAAGCCAAACTGAACGTTAGAAAAGCCAAATACATCCCAATTAGCTTCTTTCAGGTCGAAATGCATAGAAAACACACCAACAAGTTTCCATCGTGTTCATTTCCAAAGTTAGCTGTATTTGAGCTGTTAATGCAAAATCACGCAAGTAAGCCAAACTGAACGTTAGAAAAGTCAAATACATCCGAAATAGCTTCTTTCAGTTCGAAATGCATAGAAAACACACTAACAAGTTTCCATCGTGTTCATTTCCAAAGTTAGCTGTATTTGAGCTGTTAATGCAAAATCACGCAAGTAAGCCAAACTGAACGTTACAAAAGCTAAGTACATCCCAATTAGCTTCTTTCAGGTCGAAATGCATAGAAAACACACCAACAAGTTTCCATCGTGTTCATTTCCAAAGTTAGGTGTATTTGAGCTGTTAATGCAAAATCACGCAAGTAAGCCAAACTGAACGTTAGAAAAGTCAAATACATCCGAAATAGCTTCTTTCAGGTCGAAATGCATAGAAAACACACCAACAAGTTTCCATCGTGTTCATTTCCAAAGTTAGCTGTATTTGAGCTGTTAATGCAAAATCACGCAAGTAAGCCAAACTGAACGTTACAAAAGCTAAGTACATCCCAATTAGCTTCTTTCAGGTCGAAATGCATAGAAAACACACCAACAAGTTTCCATCGTGTTCATTTCCAAAGTTAGCTGTATTTGAGCTGTTAATGCAAAATCACGCAAGTAAGCCAAACTGAACGTTAGAAAAGTCAAATACATCCGAAATAGCTTCTTTCAGTTCGAAATGCATAGAAAACACACCAACAAGTTTCCATCGTGTTCATTTCCAAAGTTAGCTGTATTTGAGCTGTTAATGCAAAATCACGCAAGTAAGCCAAACTGAACGTTACAAAAGCTAAGTACATCCCAATTAGCTTCTTTCAGGTCGAAATGCATAGAAAACACACCAACAAGTTTCCATCGTGTTCATTTCCAAAGTTAGCTGTATTTGAGCTGTTAATGCAAAATCACGCAAGTAAGCCAAATTGAACGTTAGAAAAGCCAAATACATCCGAACTAGCTTCTTTCAGGCCCAAATGCATAGAAAACACACCAACAAGGTTCCATCGTGTTCATTTCCAAAGTTAGGTGTATTTGAGCTGTTAATGCAAAATCACGCAAGTAAGCCAAACTGAACGTTAGAAAAGCCAAATACATCCGAACTAGCTTCTTTCAGGTCGAAATGCAAAGAAAACACACCAACAAGTTTCCATCGTGTTCATTTCCAAAGTTAGCTGTATTTGAGTTGTTAATGCAAAATCACGCAAGTAAGCCAAACTGAACGTTACAAAAGCTAAGTACATCCCAATTAGCTTCTTTCAGGTCGAAATGCATAGAAAACACACCAACAAGTTTCCATCGTGTTCATTTCCAAAGTTAGGTGTATTTGAGCTGTTAATGCAAAATCACGCAAGTAAGCCAAACTGAACGTTAGAAAAGTCAAATACATCCGAAATAGCTTCTTTCAGGTCGAAATGCATAGAAAACACACCAACAAGTTTCCATCGTGTTCATTTCCAAAGTTAGCTGTATTTGAGCTGTTAATGCAAAATCACGCAAGTAAGCCAAACTGAACGTTACAAAACCTAAGTACATCCCAATTAGCTTCTTTCAGGTCGAAATGCATAGAAAACACACCAACAAGTTTCCATCGTGTTCATTTCCAAAGTTAGCTGTATTTGAGCTGTTAATGCAAAATCACGCAAGTAAGCCAAACTGAACGTTAGAAAAGCCAAATACATCCGAACTATCTTCGTTCAGGTCGAAATGCATAGAAAACACACCAACAAGGTTCCATCGTGTTCATTTCCAAAGTTAGGTGTATTTGAGCTGTTAATGCAAAATCACGCAAGTAAGCCAAACTGAACGTTAGAAAAGCCAAATACATCCGAACTAGCTTCTTTCAGGTCGAAATGCATAGAAAACACACCAACAAGGTTCCATCGTGTTCATTTCCAAAGTTAGGTGTATTTGAGCTGTTAATGCAAAATCACGCAAATAAGCCAAACTGAACGTTAGAAAAGCCAAATACATCCGAACTAGCTTCTTTCAGGTCGAAATGCATAGAAAACACACCAACAAGTTTCCATCGTATTCATTTCCAAAGTTAGCTGTACTTGAGCTGTTAATGCAAAATCACGCAAGTAAGCCAAACTGAACGTTACAAAAGCCAAGTACATCCGAACTAGCTTCTTTCAGGTCGAAATGCACAGAAAACACACCAACAAGTTTCCATTGTGTTCATTTCCAAAGTTAGCTGTATTTGAGCTGTTAATGCAAAATCACGGAAGTAAGCCAAACTGAACGTTAGAAAAGCCAAATACATCCAAAATAGCTTCTTTCAGGTCGAAATGCATAGAAAACACACCAACAAGTTTCCATCGTGTTCATTTCCAAAGTTAGCTGTATTTGAGCTGTTAATGCAAAATCACGCAAGTAAGCCAAACTGAACGTTAGAAAAGCCAAATACATCCGAACTAGCTTTTTTCAGGTCGAAATGCATAGAAAACACACCAACAAGTTTCCGTCGTGTTCATTTCCATAGTTGGCTGTATTTGAGCTGTTAATGCAAAATCACGCAAATAAGCCAAACTGAACGTTAGAAAATCCAAGTACATCCCAACTAGCTTCTTTCAGGTCGAAATGCATAGAAAACACACCAACAAGGTTCCATCGTGTTCATTTCCAAAGTTAGGTGTATTCGAGCTGTTAATGCAAAATCACGCAAGTAAGCCAAACTGAACGTTAGAAAAGCCAAATACATCCGAACTAGCTTCTTTCAGGTCGAAATGCAAAGAAAACACACCAACAACTTTCCATCGTGTTCATTTCCAAAGTTAGCTGTATTTGAGCTGTTAATGCAAAATCACGCAAATAAGCCAAACTGAACGTTAGAAAAGCCAAATACATCCGAACTAGCTTCTTTCAGGTCGAAATGCATAGAAAACACACCAACAAGTTTCCATCGTGTTCATTTCCAAAGTTAGCTGTATTTGAGCTGTTAATGCAAAATCACGCAAATAAGCCAAACTGAACGTTAGAAAAGCCAAATACATCCGAACTAGCTTCTTTCAGGTCGAAATGCATAGAAAACACACCAACAAGTTTCCGTCGTGTTCATTTCCAAAGTTGGCTGTATTTGAGCTGTTAATGCAAAATCACGCAAATAAGCCAAACTGAACGTTAGAAAATCCAAGTACATCTAAACTAGCTTCTTTCAGGTTGAAATGCATAGAAAACACACCAACAAGGTTCCATCGTGTTCATTTCCAAAGTTAGGTGTATTCGAGCTGTTAATGCAAAATCACGCAAGTAAGCCAAACTGAACGTTAGAAAAGCCAAATACATCCGAACTAGCTTCTTTCAGGTCGAAATGCATAGAAAACACACCAACAAGGTTCCATCGTGTTCATTTCCAAAGTTAGGTGTATTTGAGCTGTTAATGCAAAATCACGCAAATAAGCCAAACTGAACGTTAGAAAAGCCAAATACATCCGAACTAGCTTTTTTCAGGTCGAAATGCATAGAAAACACACCAACAAGTTTCCGTCGTGTTCATTTCCAAAGTTGGCTGTATTTGAGCTGTTAATGCAAAATCACGCAAATAAGCCAAACTGAACGTTAGAAAATCCAAGTACATCCCAACTAGCTTCTTTCAGGTCGAAATGCATAGAAAACACACCAACAAGGTTCCATCGTGTTCATTTCCAAAGTTAGGTGTATTCGAGCTGTTAAGGCAAAATCACGCAAGTAAGCCAAACTGAACGTTAGAAAAGCCAAATACATCCGAACTAGCTTCTTTCAGGTCGAAATGCAAAGAAAACACACCAACAAGTTTCCATCGTGTTCATTTCCAAAGTTAGCTGTATTTGAGCTGTTAATGCAAAATCACGCAAATAAGCCAAACTCAACGTTAGAAAAGCCAAATACATCCGAACTAGCTTCTTTCAGGTCGAAATGCATAGAAAACACACCAACAAGTTTCCATCGTGTTCATTTCCAAAGTTAGCTGTATTTGAGCTGTTAATGCAAAATCACGCAAATAAGCCAAACTGAACGTTAGAAAAGCCAAATACATCCGAACTAGCTTCTTTCAGGCCGAAATGCATAGAAAACACACCAACAAGGTTCCATCGTGTTCATTTCCAAAGTTAGCTGTATTTGAGCTGTTAATGCAAAATCACGCAAGTAAGCCAAACTGAACGTTAGAAAAGCCAAATACATCCGAAATAGCTTCTTTCAGGTCGAAATGCATAGAAAACACATTAACAAGTTTCCATCGTGTTCATTTCCAAAGTTAGCTGTATTTGAGCTGTTAATGCAAAATCACGCAAGTAAGCCAAACTGAACGTTAGAAAAGCCAAATACATCCCAATTAGCTTCTTTCAGGTCGAAATGCATAGAAAACACACCAACAAGTTTCCATCGTGTTCATTTCCAAAGTTAGCTGTATTTGAGCTGTTAATGCAAAATCACGCAAGTAAGCCAAACTGAACGTTAGAAAAGTCAAATACATCCGAAATAGCTTCTTTCAGTTCGAAATGCATAGAAAACACACTAACAAGTTTCCATCGTGTTCATTTCCAAAGTTAGCTGTATTTGAGCTGTTAATGCAAAATCACGCAAGTAAGCCAAACTGAACGTTACAAAAGCTAAGTACATCCCAATTAGCTTCTTTCAGGTCGAAATGCATAGAAAACACACCAACAAGTTTCCATCGTGTTCATTTCCAAAGTTAGGTGTATTTGAGCTGTTAATGCAAAATCACGCAAGTAAGCCAAACTGAACGTTAGAAAAGTCAAATACATCCGAAATAGCTTCTTTCAGGTCGAAATGCATAGAAAACACACCAACAAGTTTCCATCGTGTTCATTTCCAAAGTTAGCTGTATTTGAGCTGTTAATGCAAAATCACGCAAGTAAGCCAAACTGAACGTTACAAAAGCTAAGTACATCCCAATTAGCTTCTTTCAGGTCGAAATGCATAGAAAACACACCAACAAGTTTCCATCGTGTTCATTTCCAAAGTTAGCTGTATTTGAGCTGTTAATGCAAAATCACGCAAGTAAGCCAAACTGAACGTTAGAAAAGTCAAATACATCCGAAATAGCTTCTTTCAGTTCGAAAATGCATAGAAAACACACCAACAAGTTTCCATCGTGTTCATTTCCAAAGTTAGCTGTATTTGAGCTGTTAATGCAAAATCACGCAAGTAAGCCAAACTGAACGTTACAAAAGCTAAGTACATCCCAATTAGCTTCTTTCAGGTCGAAATGCATAGAAAACACACCAACAAGTTTCCATCGTGTTCATTTCCAAAGTTAGCTGTATTTGAGCTGTTAATGCAAAATCACGCAAGTAAGCCAAATTGAACGTTAGAAAAGCCAAATACATCCGAACTAGCTTCTTTCAGGCCCAAATGCATAGAAAACACACCAACAAGGTTCCATCGTGTTCATTTCCAAAGTTAGGTGTATTTGAGCTGTTAATGCAAAATCACGCAAGTAAGCCAAACTGAACGTTAGAAAAGCCAAATACATCCGAACTAGCTTCTTTCAGGTCGAAATGCAAAGAAAACACACCAACAAGTTTCCATCGTGTTCATTTCCAAAGTTAGCTGTATTTGAGTTGTTAATGCAAAATCACGCAAGTAAGCCAAACTGAACGTTACAAAAGCTAAGTACATCCCAATTAGCTTCTTTCAGGTCGAAATGCATAGAAAACACACCAACAAGTTTCCATCGTGTTCATTTCCAAAGTTAGGTGTATTTGAGCTGTTAATGCAAAATCACGCAAGTAAGCCAAACTGAACGTTAGAAAAGTCAAATACATCCGAAATAGCTTCTTTCAGGTCGAAATGCATAGAAAACACACCAACAAGTTTCCATCGTGTTCATTTCCAAAGTTAGCTGTATTTGAGCTGTTAATGCAAAATCACGCAATAAGCCAAACTGAACGTTACAAAACCTAAGTACATCCCAATTAGCTTCTTTCAGGTCGAAATGCATAGAAAACACACCACAAGTTTCCATCGTGTTCATTTCCAAAGTTAGCTGTATTTGAGCTGTTAATGCAAAATCACGCAAGTAAGCCAAACTGAACGTTAGAATAGCAAATACATCCGAACTATCTTCGTTCAGGTCGAAATGCATAGAAAACACACCACAAGGTTCCATCGTGTTCATTTCCAAAGTTAGGTGTATTTGAGCTGTTAATGCAAAATCACGCAGTAAGGCCAAACTGAACGTTAGAAAAGCCAAATACATCCGAACTAGCTTCTTTCAGGTCGAAATGGCATAGAAAACACACCAACAAGGTTCCATCGTGTTCATTTCCAAAGTTAGGTGTATTTGAGCTGTTAATGCAAAATCACGGCAAATAAGCCAAACTGAACGTTAGAAAAGCCAAATACATCCGAACTAGCTTCTTCAGGTCGAAATGCATAGAAAACACACCAACAAGTTTCCATCGTATTCATTTCCAAAGTTAGCTGTACTTGAGCTGTTAATGCAAAATCACGCAAGTAAGCCAAACTGAACGTTACAAAAGCCAAGTACATCCGAACTAGCTTCTTTCAGGTCGAAATGCACAGAAAACACACCAACAAGTTTCCATTGTGTTCATTTCCAAAGTTAGCTGTATTTGAGCTGTTAATGCAAAATCACGAAGTAAGCCAAACTGAACGTTAGAAAAGCCAAATACATCCAAAATAGCTTCTTTCAGGTCGAAATGCATAGAAAACACACCCAACAAGTTTCCATCGTGTTCATTTCCAAAGTTAGCTGTATTTGAGCTGTTAATGCAAAATCACGCAAGTAAGGCCAAACTGAACGTTAGAAAAGCCAAATACATCCGAACTAGCTTTTTTCAGGTCGAAATGCATAGAAAACACACGCAACAAGTTTCCGTCGTGTTCATTTCCATAGTTGGCTGTATTTGAGCTGTTAATGCAAAATCACGCAAATAAGCCAAACTGAACGTTAGAAAATCCAAGTACATCCCAACTAGCTTCTTTCAGGTCGAAATGCATAGAAAACACACCAACAAGGTTCCATCGTGTTCATTTCCAAAGTTAGGTGTATTCGAGCTGTTAATGCAAAATCACGCAAGTAAGCCAAACTGAACGTTAGAAAAGCCAAATACATCCGAACTAGCTTCTTTCAGGTCGAAATGCAAAGAAAACACACCAACAACTTTCCATCGTGTTCATTTCCAAAGTTAGCTGTATTTGAGCTGTTAATGCAAAATCACGCAAATAAGCCAAACTGAACGTTAGAAAAGCCAAATACATCCGAACTAGCTTCTTTCAGGTCGAAATGCATAGAAAACACACCAACAAGTTTCCATCGTGTTCATTTCCAAAGTTAGCTGTATTTGAGCTGTTAATGCAAAATCACGCAAATAAGCCAAACTGAACGTTAGAAAAGCCAAATACATCCGAACTAGCTTCTTTCAGGTCGAAATGCATAGAAAACACACCAACAAGTTTCCGTCGTGTTCATTTCCAAAGTTGGCTGTATTTGAGCTGTTAATGCAAAATCACGCAAATAAGCCAAACTGAACGTTAGAAAATCCAAGTACATCTAAACTAGCTTCTTTCAGGTTGAAATGCATAGAAAACACACCAACAAGGTTCCATCGTGTTCATTTCCAAAGTTAGGTGTATTCGAGCTGTTAATGCAAAATCACGCAAGTAAGCCAAACTGAACGTTAGAAAAGCCAAATACATCCGAACTAGCTTCTTTCAGGTCGAAATGCATAGAAAACACACCAACAAGGTTCCATCGTGTTCATTTCCAAAGTTAGGTGTATTTGAGCTGTTAATGCAAAATCACGCAAATAAGCCAAACTGAACGTTAGAAAAGCCAAATACATCCGAACTAGCTTCTTTCAGGTCGAAATGCATAGAAAACACACCAACAAGTTTCCATCGTGTTCATTTCCAAAGTTAGCTGTACTTGAGCTGTTAATGCAAAATCACGCAAGTAAGCCAAACTGAACATTACAAAAGCCAAGTACATCCGAACTAGCTTCTTTCAGGTCGAAATGCACAGAAAACACACCAACAAGGTTCCATCGTGTTCATTTCCAAAGTTAGGTGTATTTGAGCTGTTAATGCAAAATCACGCAAATAAGCCAAACTGAACGTTAGAAAAGCCAAATACATCCGAACTAGCTTCTTTCAGGTCGAAATGCATAGAAAACACACCAACAAGTTTCCATCGTATTCATTTCCAAAGTTAGCTGTACTTGAGCTGTTAATGCAAAATCACGCAAGTAAGCCAAACTGAACGTTACAAAAGCCAAGTACATCCGAACTAGCTTCTTTCAGGTCGAAATGCACAGAAAACACACCAACAAGTTTCCATTGTGTTCATTTCCAAAGTTAGCTGTATTTGAGCTGTTAATGCAAAATCACGGAAGTAAGCCAAACTGAACGTTAGAAAAGCCAAATACATCCAAAATAGCTTCTTTCAGGTCGAAATGCATAGAAAACACACCAACAAGTTTCCATCGTGTTCATTTCCAAAGTTAGCTGTATTTGAGCTGTTAATGCAAAATCACGCAAGTAAGCCAAACTGAACGTTAGAAAAGCCAAATACATCCGAACTAGCTTTTTTCAGGTCGAAATGCATAGAAAACACACCAACAAGTTTCCGTCGTGTTCATTTCCATAGTTGGCTGTATTTGAGCTGTTAATGCAAAATCACGCAAATAAGCCAAACTGAACGTTAGAAAATCCAAGTACATCCCAACTAGCTTCTTTCAGGTCGAAATGCATAGAAAACACACCAACAAGGTTCCATCGTGTTCATTTCCAAAGTTAGGTGTATTCGAGCTGTTAATGCAAAATCACGCAAGTAAGCCAAACTGAACGTTAGAAAAGCCAAATACATCCGAACTAGCTTCTTTCAGGTCGAAATGCAAAGAAAACACACCAACAACTTTCCATCGTGTTCATTTCCAAAGTTAGCTGTATTTGAGCTGTTAATGCAAAATCACGCAAATAAGCCAAACTGAACGTTAGAAAAGCCAAATACATCCGAACTAGCTTCTTTCAGGTCGAAATGCATAGAAAACACACCAACAAGTTTCCATCGTGTTCATTTCCAAAGTTAGCTGTATTTGAGCTGTTAATGCAAAATCACGCAAATAAGCCAAACTGAACGTTAGAAAAGCCAAATACATCCGAACTAGCTTCTTTCAGGTCGAAATGCATAGAAAACACACCAACAAGTTTCCGTCGTGTTCATTTCCAAAGTTGGCTGTATTTGAGCTGTTAATGCAAAATCACGCAAATAAGCCAAACTGAACGTTAGAAAATCCAAGTACATCTAAACTAGCTTCTTTCAGGTTGAAATGCATAGAAAACACACCAACAAGGTTCCATCGTGTTCATTTCCAAAGTTAGGTGTATTCGAGCTGTTAATGCAAAATCACGCAAGTAAGCCAAACTGAACGTTAGAAAAGCCAAATACATCCGAACTAGCTTCTTTCAGGTCGAAATGCATAGAAAACACACCAACAAGGTTCCATCGTGTTCATTTCCAAAGTTAGGTGTATTTGAGCTGTTAATGCAAAATCACGCAAATAAGCCAAACTGAACGTTAGAAAAGCCAAATACATCCGAACTAGCTTCTTTCAGGTCGAAATGCATAGAAAACACACCAACAAGTTTCCATCGTGTTCATTTCCAAAGTTAGCTGTACTTGAGCTGTTAATGCAAAATCACGCAAGTAAGCCAAACTGAACATTACAAAAGCCAAGTACATCCGAACTAGCTTCTTTCAGGTCGAAATGCACAGAAAACACACCAACAAGTTTCCATTGTGTTCATTTCCAAAGTTAGCTGTATTTGAGCTGTTAATGCAAAATCACGCAAGTAAGCCAAACTGAACGTTAGAAAAGCCAAATACATCCGAAATAGCTTCTTTCAGGTCGAAATGCATAGAAAACACACCAACAAGTTTCCATCGTGTTCATTTCCAAAGTTAGCTGTATTTGAGCTGTTAATGCAAAATCACGCAAGTAAGCCAAACTGAACGTTAGAAAAGCCAAATACATCCGAACTAGCTTTTTTCAGGTCGAAATGCATAGAAAACACACCAACAAGTTTCCGTCGTGTTCATTTCCAAAGTTGGCTGTATTTGAGCTGTTAATGCAAAATCACGCAAATAAGCCAAACTGAACGTTAGAAAATCCAAGTACATCCCAACTAGCTTCTTTCAGGTCGAAATGCATAGAAAACACACCAACAAGGTTCCATCGTGTTCATTTCCAAAGTTAGGTGTATTCGAGCTGTTAATGCAAAATCACGCAAGTAAGCCAAACTGAACGTTAGAAAAGCCAAATACATCCGAACTAGCTTCTTTCAGGTCGAAATGCAAAGAAAACACACCAACAAGTTTCCATCGTGTTCATTTCCAAAGTTAGCTGTATTTGAGCTGTTAATGCAAAATCACGCAAACAAGCCAAACTGAACGTTAGAAAAGCCAAATACATCCGAAATAGCTTCTTTCAGGTCGAAATGCATAGAAAACCCACCAACAAGGTTCCATCGTGTTCATTTCCAAAGTTAGCTGTATTTGAGCTGTTAATGCAAAATCACGCAAGTAAGCCAAACTGAACGTTACAAAAGCCAAATACATCCGAAATAGCTTCTTTCAGGTCGAAATGCATAGAAAACACACCAACAAGGTTCCATCGTGTTCATTTCCAAAGCTGTATTTGAGCTGTTTATGCAAAATCACGCAAGTAAGCCAAACTGAACGTTAGAAAAACTAAGTACATTCCAATTATCTTCCTTCAGGTCGAAATGCATAGAAAACACACCAACAAGGTTCCATCGTGTTCATTTCCAAAGTTAGGTGTATTTGAGCTGTTAATGCAAAATCACGCAAGTAAGCCAAACTGAACGTTACAAAAGCCAAATACATCCGAAATAGCTTCTTTCAGGTCGAAATGCATAGAAAACACACCAACAAGGTTCCATCGTGTTCATTTCCAAAGTTAGCTGTATTTGAGCTGTTTATGCAAAATCACGCAAGTAAGCCAAACTGAACGTTAGAAAAGCTAAGTACATTCCAATTAGCTTCTTTCAGGTCGAAATGCATAGAAAACACACCAACAAGGTTCCATCGTGTTCATTTCCAAAGTTAGGTGTATTTGAGCTGTTAATGCAAAATCACGCAAGTAAGCCAAACTGAACGTTAGAAAAGCTAAGTACATCCGAACTAGCTTCTTTCAGGTCGAAATGCATAGAAAACACACCAACAAGTTTCCATCGTGTTCATTTCCAAAGTTAGCTGTATTTGAGCTGTTAATGCAAAATCACGCAAATAAGCCAAACTGAACATTACAAAAGCCAAGTACATCCCAACTAACTTCTTTCAGGTCGAAATGCATAGAAAACACACCAACAAGGTTCCATCGTGTTCATTTCCAAAGTTAGCTGTATTTGAGCTGTTAATGCAAAATCACGCAAGTAAGCCAAACTGGACGTTAGAAAAGCCAAATACATCCGAACTAGCTTCTTTCAGGTCGAAATGCATAGAAAACACACCAACAAGGTTCCATCGTGTTCATTTCCAAAGTTAGCTGTATTTGAGCTGTTAATGCAAAATCACGCAAGTAAGCCAAACTGAACGTTAGAAAAGTCAAATACATCCGAAATAGCTTCTTTCAGGTCGAAATGCATAGAAAACACACCAACAAGTTTCCATCGTGTTCATTTCCAAAGTTAGCTGTATTTGAGCTGTTAATGCAAAATCACGCAAGTAAGCCAAACTGAACGTTACAAAAGCTAAGTACATCCCAATTAGCTTCTTTCAGGTCGAAATGCATAGAAAACACACCAACAAGTTTCCATCGTGTTCATTTCCAAAGTTAGCTGTATTTGAGCTGTTAATGCAAAATCACGCAAGTAAGCCAAACTGAACGTTAGAAAAGTCAAATACATCCGAAATAGCTTCTTTCAGCTCGAAATGCATAGAAAACACACCAACAAGGTTCCATCGTGTTCATTTCCAAAGTTAGCTGTATTTGAGCTGTTTATGCAAAATCACGCAAGTAAGCCAAACAGAACGTTACAAAAGCCAAATACATCCGAAATAGCTTCTTTGAGGTCGAAATGCATAGAAAACACACCAACAAGTTTCCATCGTGTTCATTTCCAAAGTTAGCTGTATTTGAGCTGTTAATGCAAAATCACGCAAGTAAGCCAAACTGAACGTTAGAAAAGCCAAATACATCCGAACTAGCTTCTTTCAGGTCGAAATGCATAGAAAACACACCAACAAGTTTCCATCGTGTTCATTTCCAAAGTTAGCTGTATTTGAGCTGTTAATGCAAAATCACGCAAGTAAGCCAAACTGAACGTTAGAAAAGCCAAATACATCCGAAATAGATTCTTTCGGGTCGAAATGCATAGAAAACACACCAACAAGTTTCCATTGTGTTCATTTCCAAAGTTAGCTTTATTTGAGCTGTTAATGCAAAATCACGGAAGTAAGCCAAACTGAACGTTACAAAAGCCAAGTACATCCGAACTAGCTTCTTTCAGGTCGAAATGCACAGAAAACACACCAACAAGTTTCCATTGTGTTCATTTCCAAAGTTAGCTGTATTTGAGCTGTTAATGCAAAATCACGCAAGCAAGCCAAACTGAACGTTAGAAAAGCCAAATACATCCGAAATAGCTTCTTTCAGGTCGAAATGCATAGAAAACACACCAACAAGTTTCCATCGTGTTCATTTCCAAAGTTAGCTGTATTTGAGCTGTTAATGCAAAAGCACGCAAGTAAGCCAAACTGAACGTTACAAAAGCCAAATACATCCGATATAGCTTCTTTCAGGTCGAAATGCATAGAAAACACACCAACAAGTTTCCATCGTGTACATTTCCAAAGTTAGCTGTATTTGAGCTGTTAATGCAAAATCACGCAAGTAAGCCAAACTGAACGTTACAAAAGCCAAATACATCCGAACTAGCTTCTTTCAGGTCGAAATGCATAGAAAACACACCAACAAGTTTCCATCGTGTTCATTTCCAAAGTTAGCTGTATTTGAGCTGTTAATGCAAAATCACGCAAGTAAGCCAAACTGAACGTTAGAAAAGCCAAATACATCCGAACTAGCTTTTTTCAGGTCGAAATGCATAGAAAACACACCAAGTTTCCGTCGTGTTCATTTCCAAAGTTGGCTGTATTTGAGCTGTTAATGCAAAATCACGCAAATAAGCCAAACTGAACGTTAGAAAATCCAAGTACATCCCAACTAGCTTCTTTCAGGTCGAAATGCATAGAAAACACACCAACAAGGTTCCATCGTGTTCATTTCCAAAGTTAGGTGTATTCGAGCTGTTAATGCAAAATCACGCAAGTAAGCCAAACTGAACGTTAGAAAAGCCAAATACATCCGAACTAGCTTCTTTCAGGTCGAAATGCATAGAAAACACACCAACAAGGTTCCATCGTGTTCATTTCCAAAGTTAGGTGTATTTGAGCTGTTAATGCAAAATCACGCAAGTAAGCCAAACTGAACGTTACAAAAGCCAAATACATCCGAAATAGCTTCTTTCAGGTCGAAATGCATAGAAAACACACCAACAAGGTTCCATCGTGTTCATTTCCAAAGTTAGCTGTATTTGAGCTGTTTATGCAAAATCACGCAAGTAAGCCAAACTGAACGTTAGAAAAGCTAAGTACATTCCAATTAGCTTCTTTCAGGTCGAAATGCATAGAAAACACACCAACAAGGTTCCATCGTGTTCATTTCCAAAGTTAGGTGTATTTGAGCTGTTAATGCAAAATCACGCAAGTAAGCCAAACTGAACGTTAGAAAAGCTAAGTACATCCGAACTAGCTTCTTTCAGGTCGAAATGCATAGAAAACACACCAACAAGTTTCCATCGTGTTCATTTCCAAAGTTAGCTGTATTTGAGCTGTTAATGCAAAATCACGCAAATAAGCCAAACTGAACATTACAAAAGCCAAGTACATCCCAACTAACTTCTTTCAGGTCGAAATGCATAGAAAACACACCAACAAGGTTCCATCGTGTTCATTTCCAAAGTTAGCTGTATTTGAGCTGTTAATGCAAAATCACGCAAGTAAGCCAAACTGGACGTTAGAAAAGCCAAATACATCCGAACTAGCTTCTTTCAGGTCGAAATGCATAGAAAACACACCAACAAGGTTCCATCGTGTTCATTTCCAAAGTTAGCTGTATTTGAGCTGTTAATGCAAAATCACGCAAGTAAGCCAAACTGAACGTTAGAAAAGTCAAATACATCCGAAATAGCTTCTTTCAGGTCGAAATGCATAGAAAACACACCAACAAGTTTCCATCGTGTTCATTTCCAAAGTTAGCTGTATTTGAGCTGTTAATGCAAAATCACGCAAGTAAGCCAAACTGAACGTTACAAAAGCTAAGTACATCCCAATTAGCTTCTTTCAGGTCGAAATGCATAGAAAACACACCAACAAGTTTCCATCGTGTTCATTTCCAAAGTTAGCTGTATTTGAGCTGTTAATGCAAAATCACGCAAGTAAGCCAAACTGAACGTTAGAAAAGTCAAATACATCCGAAATAGCTTCTTTCAGCTCGAAATGCATAGAAAACACACCAACAAGGTTCCATCGTGTTCATTTCCAAAGTTAGCTGTATTTGAGCTGTTTATGCAAAATCACGCAAGTAAGCCAAACAGAACGTTACAAAAGCCAAATACATCCGAAATAGCTTCTTTGAGGTCGAAATGCATAGAAAACACACCAACAAGTTTCCATCGTGTTCATTTCCAAAGTTAGCTGTATTTGAGCTGTTAATGCAAAATCACGCAAGTAAGCCAAACTGAACGTTAGAAAAGCCAAATACATCCGAACTAGCTTCTTTCAGGTCGAAATGCAGAGAAAACACACCAACAAGTTTCCATCGTGTTCATTTCCAAAGTTAGCTGTATTTGAGCTGTTAATGCAAAATCACGCAAGTAAGCCAAACTGAACGTTAGAAAAGCCAAATACATCCGAAATAGCTTCTTTCTGGTCGAAATGCATAGAAAACACACCAACAAGTTTCCATTGTGTTCATTTCCAAAGTTAGCTTTATTTGAGCTGTTAATGCAAAATCACGGAAGTAAGCCAAACTGAACGTTACAAAAGCCAAGTACATCCGAACTAGCTTCTTTCAGGTCGAAATGCACAGAAAACACACCAACAAGTTTCCATTGTGTTCATTTCCAAAGTTAGCTGTATTTGAGCTGTTAATGCAAAATCACGCAAGCAAGCCAAACTGAACGTTAGAAAAGCCAAATACATCCGAAATAGCTTCTTTCAGGTCGAAATGCATAGAAAACACACCAACAAGTTTCCATCGTGTTCATTTCCAAAGTTAGCTGTATTTGAGCTGTTAATGCAAAAGCACGCAAGTAAGCCAAACTGAACGTTACAAAAGCCAAATACATCCGAAATAGCTTCTTTCAGGTCGAAATGCATAGAAAACACACCAACAAGTTTCCATCGTGTACATTTCCAAAGTTAGCTGTATTTGAGCTGTTAATGCAAAATCACGCAAGTAAGCCAAACTGAACGTTACAAAAGCCAAATACATCCGAACTAGCTTCTTTCAGGTCGAAATGCATAGAAAACACACCAACAAGTTTCCATCGTGTTCATTTCCAAAGTTAGCTGTATTTGAGCTGTTAATGCAAAATCACGCAAGTAAGCCAAACTGAACGTTAGAAAAGCCAAATACATCCGAACTAGCTTTTTTCAGGTCGAAATGCATAGAAAACACACCAACAAGTTTCCGTCGTGTTCATTTCCAAAGTTGGCTGTATTTGAGCTGTTAATGCAAAATCACGCAAATAAGCCAAACTGAACGTTAGAAAATCCAAGTACATCCCAACTAGCTTCTTTCAGGTCGAAATGCATAGAAAACACACCAACAAGGTTCCATCGTGTTCATTTCCAAAGTTAGGTGTATTCGAGCTGTTAATGCAAAATCACGCAAGTAAGCCAAACTGAACGTTAGAAAAGCCAAATACATCCGAACAAGCTTCTTTCAGGTCGAAATGCAAAGAAAACACACCAACAAGTTTCCATCGTGTTCATTTCCAAAGTTAGCTGTATTTGAGCTGTTAATGCAAAATCACGCAAATAAGCCAAACTGAACGTTAGAAAAGCCAAATACATCCGAACTAGCTTCTTTCAGGTCGAAATGCATAGAAAACACACCAACAAGTTTCCATCATGTTCATTTCCAAAGTTAGCTGTATTTGAGCTGTTAATGCAAAATCACGCAAATAAGCCAAACTGAACGTTAGAAAAGCCAAATACATCCGAACTAGCTTCTTTCAGGTCGAAATGCATAGAAAACACACCAACAAGGTTCCATCGTGTTCATTTCCAAAGTTAGCTGTATTTGAGCTGTTAATGCAAAATCACGCAAGTAAGCCAAACTGAACGTTAGAAAAGCCAAATACATCCGAAATAGCTTCTTTCAGGTCGAAATGCATAGAAAACACACCAACAAGGTTCCGTCGTTTTCATTTCCAAAGTTGGCTGTATTTGAGCTGTTAATGCAAAATCACGCAAATAAGCCAAACTGAACGTTAGAAAATCCAAGTACATCTAAACTAGCTTCTTTCAGGTTGAAATGCATAGAAAACACACCAACAAGGTTCCATCGTGTTCATTTCCAAAGTTAGGTGTATTCGAGCTGTTAATGCAAAATCACGCAAGTAAGCCAAACTGAACGTTAGAAAAGCCAAATACATCCGAACTAGCTTCTTTCAGGTCGAAATGCATAGAAAACACACCAACAAGGTTCCATCGTGTTCATTTCCAAAGTTAGGTGTATTTGAGCTGTTAATGCAAAATCACGCAAATAAGCCAAACTGAACGTTAGAAAAGCCAAATACATCCGAACTAGCTTCTTTCAGGTCGAAATGCATAGAAAACACACCAACAAGTTTCCATCGTGTTCATTTCCAAAGTTAGCTGTATTTGAGCTGTTAATGCAAAATCACGCAAGTAAGCCAAACTGAACGTTAGAAAAGTCAAATACATCCGAAATAGCTTCTTTCAGCTCGAAATGCATAGAAAACACACCAACAAGGTTCCATCGTGTTCATTTCCAAAGTTAGCTGTATTTGAGCTGTTTATGCAAAATCACGCAAGTAAGCCAAACAGAACGTTACAAAAGCCAAATACATCCGAAATAGCTTCTTTGAGGTCGAAATGCATAGAAAACACACCAACAAGTTTCCATCGTGTTCATTTCCAAAGTTAGCTGTATTTGAGCTGTTAATGCAAAATCACGCAAGTAAGCCAAACTGAACGTTAGAAAAGCCAAATACATCCGAACTAGCTTCTTTCAGGTCGAAATGCATAGAAAACACACCAACAAGTTTCCATCGTGTTCATTTCCAAAGTTAGCTGTATTTGAGCTGTTAATGCAAAATCACGCAAGTAAGCCAAACTGAACGTTAGAAAAGCCAAATACATCCGAAATAGCTTCTTTCTGGTCGAAATGCATAGAAAACACACCAACAAGTTTCCATTGTGTTCATTTCCAAAGTTAGCTTTATTTGAGCTGTTAATGCAAAATCACGGAAGTAAGCCAAACTGAACGTTACAAAAGCCAAGTACATCCGAACTAGCTTCTTTCAGGTCGAAATGCACAGAAAACACACCAACAAGTTTCCATTGTGTTCATTTCCAAAGTTAGCTGTATTTGAGCTGTTAATGCAAAATCACGCAAGCAAGCCAAACTGAACGTTAGAAAAGCCAAATACATCCGAAATAGCTTCTTTCAGGTCGAAATGCATAGAAAACACACCAACAAGTTTCCATCGTGTTCATTTCCAAAGTTAGCTGTATTTGAGCTGTTAATGCAAAAGCACGCAAGTAAGCCAAACTGAACGTTACAAAAGCCAAATACATCCGAAATAGCTTCTTTCAGGTCGAAATGCATAGAAAACACACCAACAAGTTTCCATCGTGTACATTTCCAAAGTTAGCTGTATTTGAGCTGTTAATGCAAAATCACGCAAGTAAGCCAAACTGAACGTTACAAAAGCCAAATACATCCGAACTAGCTTCTTTCAGGTCGAAATGCATAGAAAACACACCAACAAGTTTCCATCGTGTTCATTTCCAAAGTTAGCTGTATTTGAGCTGTTAATGCAAAATCACGCAAGTAAGCCAAACTGAACGTTAGAAAAGCCAAATACATCCGAACTAGCTTTTTTCAGGTCGAAATGCATAGAAAACACACCAAGTTTCCGTCGTGTTCATTTCCAAAGTTGGCTGTATTTGAGCTGTTAATGCAAAATCACGCAAATAAGCCAAACTGAACGTTAGAAAATCCAAGTACATCCCAACTAGCTTCTTTCAGGTCGAAATGCATAGAAAACACACCAACAAGGTTCCATCGTGTTCATTTCCAAAGTTAGGTGTATTCGAGCTGTTAATGCAAAATCACGCAAGTAAGCCAAACTGAACGTTAGAAAAGCCAAATACATCCGAACTAGCTTCTTTCAGGTCGAAATGCATAGAAAACACACCAACAAGGTTCCATCGTGTTCATTTCCAAAGTTAGGTGTATTTGAGCTGTTAATGCAAAATCACGCAAGTAAGCCAAACTGAACGTTACAAAAGCCAAATACATCCGAAATAGCTTCTTTCAGGTCGAAATGCATAGAAAACACACCAACAAGGTTCCATCGTGTTCATTTCCAAAGTTAGCTGTATTTGAGCTGTTTATGCAAAATCACGCAAGTAAGCCAAACTGAACGTTAGAAAAGCTAAGTACATTCCAATTAGCTTCTTTCAGGTCGAAATGCATAGAAAACACACCAACAAGGTTCCATCGTGTTCATTTCCAAAGTTAGGTGTATTTGAGCTGTTAATGCAAAATCACGCAAGTAAGCCAAACTGAACGTTAGAAAAGCTAAGTACATCCGAACTAGCTTCTTTCAGGTCGAAATGCATAGAAAACACACCAACAAGTTTCCATCGTGTTCATTTCCAAAGTTAGCTGTATTTGAGCTGTTAATGCAAAATCACGCAAATAAGCCAAACTGAACATTACAAAAGCCAAGTACATCCCAACTAACTTCTTTCAGGTCGAAATGCATAGAAAACACACCAACAAGGTTCCATCGTGTTCATTTCCAAAGTTAGCTGTATTTGAGCTGTTAATGCAAAATCACGCAAGTAAGCCAAACTGGACGTTAGAAAAGCCAAATACATCCGAACTAGCTTCTTTCAGGTCGAAATGCATAGAAAACACACCAACAAGGTTCCATCGTGTTCATTTCCAAAGTTAGCTGTATTTGAGCTGTTAATGCAAAATCACGCAAGTAAGCCAAACTGAACGTTAGAAAAGTCAAATACATCCGAAATAGCTTCTTTCAGGTCGAAATGCATAGAAAACACACCAACAAGTTTCCATCGTGTTCATTTCCAAAGTTAGCTGTATTTGAGCTGTTAATGCAAAATCACGAAAGTAAGCCAAACTGAACGTTACAAAAGCTAAGTACATCCCAATTAGCTTCTTTCAGGTCGAAATGCATAGAAAACACACCAACAAGTTTCCATCGTGTTCATTTCCAAAGTTAGCTGTATTTGAGCTGTTAATGCAAAATCACGCAAGTAAGCCAAACTGAACGTTAGAAAAGTCAAATACATCCGAAATAGCTTCTTTCAGCTCGAAATGCATAGAAAACACACCAACAAGGTTCCATCGTGTTCATTTCCAAAGTTAGCTGTATTTGAGCTGTTTATGCAAAATCACGCAAGTAAGCCAAACAGAACGTTACAAAAGCCAAATACATCCGAAATAGCTTCTTTGAGGTCGAAATGCATAGAAAACACACCAACAAGTTTCCATCGTGTTCATTTCCAAAGTTAGCTGTATTTGAGCTGTTAATGCAAAATCACGCAAGTAAGCCAAACTGAACGTTAGAAAAGCCAAATACATCCGAACTAGCTTCTTTCAGGTCGAAATGCATAGAAAACACACCAACAAGTTTCCATCGTGTTCATTTCCAAAGTTAGCTTTATTTGAGCTGTTAATGCAAAATCACGGAAGTAAGCCAAACTGAACGTTACAAAAGCCAAGTACATCCGAACTAGCTTCTTTCAGGTCGAAATGCACAGAAAACACACCAACAAGTTTCCATTGTGTTCATTTCCAAAGTTAGCTGTATTTGAGCTGTTAATGCAAAATCACGCAAGCAAGCCAAACTGAACGTTAGAAAAGCCAAATACATCCGAAATAGCTTCTTTCAGGTCGAAATGCATAGAAAACACACCAACAAGTTTCCATCGTGTTCATTTCCAAAGTTAGCTGTATTTGAGCTGTTAATGCAAAAGCACGCAAGTAAGCCAAACTGAACGTTACAAAAGCCAAATACATCCGAAATAGCTTCTTTCAGGTCGAAATGCATAGAAAACACACCAACAAGTTTCCATCGTGTACATTTCCAAAGTTAGCTGTATTTGAGCTGTTAATGCAAAATCACGCAAGTAAGCCAAACTGAACGTTACAAAAGCCAAATACATCCGAACTAGCTTCTTTCAGGTCGAAATGCATAGAAAACACACCAACAAGTTTCCATCGTGTTCATTTCCAAAGTTAGCTGTATTTGAGCTGTTAATGCAAAATCACGCAAGTAAGCCAAACTGAACGTTAGAAAAGCCAAATACATCCGAACTAGCTTTTTTCAGGTCGAAATGCATAGAAAACACACCAACAAGTTTCCGTCGTGTTCATTTCCAAAGTTGGCTGTATTTGAGCTGTTAATGCAAAATCACGCAAATAAGCCAAACTGAACGTTAGAAAATCCAAGTACATCCCAACTAGCTTCTTTCAGGTCGAAATGCATAGAAAACACACCAACAAGGTTCCATCGTGTTCA
Organism: Darevskia nairensis; assembly: GCA_034642065.1. Classification (NCBI taxonomy): domain Eukaryota; kingdom Metazoa; phylum Chordata; class Lepidosauria; order Squamata; family Lacertidae; genus Darevskia; species Darevskia nairensis. The sequence goes on along the minus strand of JAWWNI010001020.1, from coordinate 47,428 downwards.
TTTCCAAAGTTAGGTGTATTCGAGCTGTTAATGCAAAATCACGCAAGTAAGCCAAACTGAACGTTAGAAAAGCCAAATACATCCGAACAAGCTTCTTTCAGGTCGAAATGCAAAGAAAACACACCAACAAGTTTCCATCGTGTTCATTTCCAAAGTTAGCTGTATTTGAGCTGTTAATGCAAAATCACGCAAATAAGCCAAACTGAACGTTAGAAAAGCCAAATACATCCGAACTAGCTTCTTTCAGGTCGAAATGCATAGAAAACACACCAACAAGTTTCCATCATGTTCATTTCCAAAGTTAGCTGTATTTGAGCTGTTAATGCAAAATCACGCAAATAAGCCAAACTGAACGTTAGAAAAGCCAAATACATCCGAACTAGCTTCTTTCAGGTCGAAATGCATAGAAAACACACCAACAAGGTTCCATCGTGTTCATTTCCAAAGTTAGCTGTATTTGAGCTGTTAATGCAAAATCACGCAAGTAAGCCAAACTGAACGTTAGAAAAGCCAAATACATCCGAAATAGCTTCTTTCAGGTCGAAATGCATAGAAAACACACCAACAAGGTTCCGTCGTTTTCATTTCCAAAGTTGGCTGTATTTGAGCTGTTAATGCAAAATCACGCAAATAAGCCAAACTGAACGTTAGAAAATCCAAGTACATCTAAACTAGCTTCTTTCAGGTTGAAATGCATAGAAAACACACCAACAAGGTTCCATCGTGTTCATTTCCAAAGTTAGGTGTATTCGAGCTGTTAATGCAAAATCACGCAAGTAAGCCAAACTGAACGTTAGAAAAGCCAAATACATCCGAACTAGCTTCTTTCAGGTCGAAATGCATAGAAAACACACCAACAAGGTTCCATCGTGTTCATTTCCAAAGTTAGGTGTATTTGAGCTGTTAATGCAAAATCACGCAAATAAGCCAAACTGAACGTTAGAAAAGCCAAATACATCCGAACTAGCTTCTTTCAGGTCGAAATGCATAGAAAACACACCAACAAGTTTCCATCGTGTTCATTTCCAAAGTTAGCTGTACTTGAGCTGTTAATGCAAAATCACGCAAGTAAGCCAAACTGAACATTACAAAAGCCAAGTACATCCGAACTAGCTTCTTTCAGGTCGAAATGCACAGAAAACACACCAACAAGTTTCCATTGTGTTCATTTCCAAAGTTAGCTGTATTTGAGCTGTTAATGCAAAATCACGCAAGTAAGCCAAACTGAACGTTAGAAAAGCCAAATACATCCGAAATAGCTTCTTTCAGGTCGAAATGCATAGAAAACACACCAACAAGTTTCCATCGTGTTCATTTCCAAAGTTAGCTGTATTTGAGCTGTTAATGCAAAATCACGCAAGTAAGCCAAACTGAACGTTAGAAAAGCCAAATACATCCGAACTAGCTTTTTTCAGGTCGAAATGCATAGAAAACACACCAACAAGTTTCCGTCGTGTTCATTTCCAAAGTTGGCTGTATTTGAGCTGTTAATGCAAAATCACGCAAATAAGCCAAACTGAACGTTAGAAAATCCAAGTACATCCCAACTAGCTTCTTTCAGGTCGAAATGCATAGAAAACACACCAACAAGGTTCCATCGTGTTCATTTCCAAAGTTAGGTGTATTCGAGCTGTTAATGCAAAATCACGCAAGTAAGCCAAACTGAACGTTAGAAAAGCCAAATACATCCGAACTAGCTTCTTTCAGGTCGAAATGCAAAGAAAACACACCAACAAGTTTCCATCGTGTTCATTTCCAAAGTTAGCTGTATTTGAGCTGTTAATGCAAAATCACGCAAACAAGCCAAACTGAACGTTAGAAAAGCCAAATACATCCGAAATAGCTTCTTTCAGGTCGAAATGCATAGAAAACCCACCAACAAGGTTCCATCGTGTTCATTTCCAAAGTTAGCTGTATTTGAGCTGTTAATGCAAAATCACGCAAGTAAGCCAAACTGAACGTTACAAAAGCCAAATACATCCGAAATAGCTTCTTTCAGGTCGAAATGCATAGAAAACACACCAACAAGGTTCCATCGTGTTCATTTCCAAAGCTGTATTTGAGCTGTTTATGCAAAATCACGCAAGTAAGCCAAACTGAACGTTAGAAAAACTAAGTACATTCCAATTATCTTCCTTCAGGTCGAAATGCATAGAAAACACACCAACAAGGTTCCATCGTGTTCATTTCCAAAGTTAGGTGTATTTGAGCTGTTAATGCAAAATCACGCAAGTAAGCCAAACTGAACGTTAGAAAAGCCAAATACATCCGAACTAGCTTCTTTCAGGTCGAAATGCATAGAAAACACACCAACAAGGTTCCATCGTGTTCATTTCCAAAGTTAGCTGTATTTGAGCTGTTAATGCAAAATCACGCAAGTAAGCCAAACTGAACGTTAGAAAAGCCAAATACATCCGAACTAGCTTCTTTCAGGTCGAAATGCATAGAAAACACACCAACAAGGTTCCATCGTGTTCATTTCCAAAGTTAGGTGTATTTGAGCTGTTAATGCAAAATCACGCAAGTAAGCCAAACTGAACGTTACAAAAGCCAAATACATCCGAAATAGCTTCTTTCAGGTCGAAATGCATAGAAAACACACCAACAAGGTTCCATCGTGTTCATTTCCAAAGTTAGCTGTATTTGAGCTGTTTATGCAAAATCACGCAAGTAAGCCAAACTGAACGTTAGAAAAGCTAAGTACATTCCAATTAGCTTCTTTCAGGTCGAAATGCATAGAAAACACACCAACAAGGTTCCATCGTGTTCATTTCCAAAGTTAGGTGTATTTGAGCTGTTAATGCAAAATCACGCAAGTAAGCCAAACTGAACGTTAGAAAAGCTAAGTACATCCGAACTAGCTTCTTTCAGGTCGAAATGCATAGAAAACACACCAACAAGTTTCCATCGTGTTCATTTCCAAAGTTAGCTGTATTTGAGCTGTTAATGCAAAATCACGCAAATAAGCCAAACTGAACATTACAAAAGCCAAGTACATCCCAACTAACTTCTTTCAGGTCGAAATGCATAGAAAACACACCAACAAGGTTCCATCGTGTTCATTTCCAAAGTTAGCTGTATTTGAGCTGTTAATGCAAAATCACGCAAGTAAGCCAAACTGGACGTTAGAAAAGCCAAATACATCCGAACTAGCTTCTTTCAGGTCGAAATGCATAGAAAACACACCAACAAGGTTCCATCGTGTTCATTTCCAAAGTTAGCTGTATTTGAGCTGTTAATGCAAAATCACGCAAGTAAGCCAAACTGAACGTTAGAAAAGTCAAATACATCCGAAATAGCTTCTTTCAGGTCGAAATGCATAGAAAACACACCAACAAGTTTCCATCGTGTTCATTTCCAAAGTTAGCTGTATTTGAGCTGTTAATGCAAAATCACGCAAGTAAGCCAAACTGAACGTTACAAAAGCTAAGTACATCCCAATTAGCTTCTTTCAGGTCGAAATGCATAGAAAACACACCAACAAGTTTCCATCGTGTTCATTTCCAAAGTTAGCTGTATTTGAGCTGTTAATGCAAAATCACGCAAGTAAGCCAAACTGAACGTTAGAAAAGTCAAATACATCCGAAATAGCTTCTTTCAGCTCGAAATGCATAGAAAACACACCAACAAGGTTCCATCGTGTTCATTTCCAAAGTTAGCTGTATTTGAGCTGTTTATGCAAAATCACGCAAGTAAGCCAAACAGAACGTTACAAAAGCCAAATACATCCGAAATAGCTTCTTTGAGGTCGAAATGCATAGAAAACACACCAACAAGTTTCCATCGTGTTCATTTCCAAAGTTAGCTGTATTTGAGCTGTTAATGCAAAATCACGCAAGTAAGCCAAACTGAACGTTAGAAAAGCCAAATACATCCGAACTAGCTTCTTTCAGGTCGAAATGCATAGAAAACACACCAACAAGGTTCCATCCTGTTCATTTCCAAAGTTAGCTGTATTTGAGCTGTTAATGCAAAATCACGCAAGTAAGCCAAACTGAACGTTAGAAAAGCCAAATACATCCGAAATAGCTTCTTTCTGGTCGAAATGCATAGAAAACACACCAACAAGTTTCCATTGTGTTCATTTCCAAAGTTAGCTTTATTTGAGCTGTTAATGCAAAATCACGGAAGTAAGCCAAACTGAACGTTACAAAAGCCAAGTACATCCGAACTAGCTTCTTTCAGGTCGAAATGCACAGAAAACACACCAACAAGTTTCCATTGTGTTCATTTCCAAAGTTAGCTGTATTTGAGCTGTTAATGCAAAATCACGCAAGCAAGCCAAACTGAACGTTAGAAAAGCCAAATACATCCGAAATAGCTTCTTTCAGGTCGAAATGCATAGAAAACACACCAACAAGTTTCCATCGTGTTCATTTCCAAAGTTAGCTGTATTTGAGCTGTTAATGCAAAAGCACGCAAGTAAGCCAAACTGAACGTTACAAAAGCCAAATACATCCGAAATAGCTTCTTTCAGGTCGAAATGCATAGAAAACACACCAACAAGTTTCCATCGTGTACATTTCCAAAGTTAGCTGTATTTGAGCTGTTAATGCAAAATCACGCAAGTAAGCCAAACTGAACGTTACAAAAGCCAAATACATCCGAACTAGCTTCTTTCAGGTCGAAATGCATAGAAAACACACCAACAAGTTTCCATCGTGTTCATTTCCAAAGTTAGCTGTATTTGAGCTGTTAATGCAAAATCACGCAAGTAAGCCAAACTGAACGTTAGAAAAGCCAAATACATCCGAACTAGCTTTTTTCAGGTCGAAATGCATAGAAAACACACCAACAAGTTTCCGTCGTGTTCATTTCCAAAGTTGGCTGTATTTGAGCTGTTAATGCAAAATCACGCAAATAAGCCAAACTGAACGTTAGAAAATCCAAGTACATCCCAACTAGCTTCTTTCAGGTCGAAATGCATAGAAAACACACCAACAAGGTTCCATCGTGTTCATTTCCAAAGTTAGGTGTATTCGAGCTGTTAATGCAAAATCACGCAAGTAAGCCAAACTGAACGTTAGAAAAGCCAAATACATCCGAACAAGCTTCTTTCAGGTCGAAATGCAAAGAAAACACACCAACAAGTTTCCATCGTGTTCATTTCCAAAGTTAGCTATATTTGAGCTGTTAATGCAAAATCACGCAAATAAGCCAAACTGAACGTTAGAAAAGCCAAATACATCCGAACTAGCTTCTTTCAGGTCGAAATGCATAGAAAACACACCAACAAGTTTCCATCATGTTCATTTACAAAGTTAGCTGTATTTGAGCTGTTAATGCAAAATCACGCAAATAAGCCAAACTGAACGTTAGAAAAGCCAAATACATCCGAACTAGCTTCTTTCAGGTCGAAATGCATAGAAAACACACCAACAAGGTTCCATCGTGTTCATTTCCAAAGTTAGCTGTATTTGAGCTGTTAATGCAAAATCACGCAAGTAAGCCAAACTGAACGTTAGAAAAGCCAAATACATCCGAAATAGCTTCTTTCAGGTCGAAATGCATAGAAAACACACCAACAAGGTTCCATCGTGTTCATTTCCAAAGTTAGCTGTATTTGAGCTGTTAATGCAAAATCACGCAAGTAAGTCAAACTGAACGTTAGAAAAGCCAAATACATCCGAACTAGCTTCTTTCAGGTCGAAATGCATAGAAAACACACCAACAAGGTTCCATCGTGTTCATTTCCAAAGCTGCATTTGAGCTGTTTATGCAAAATCACGCAAGTAAGCCAAACTGAACGTTAGAAAAGCCAAATACATCCGAACTAGCTTCTTTCAGGTCGAAATGCATAGAAAACACACCAACAAGGTTCCATCGTGTTCATTTCCAAAGTTAGGTGTATTTGAGCTGTTAATGCAAAATCACGCAAGTAAGCCAAACTGAACGTTACAAAAGCCAAATACATCCGAAATAGCTTCTTTCAGGTCGAAATGCATAGAAAACACACCAACAAGGTTCCATCGTGTTCATTTCCAAAGTTAGCTGTATTTGAGCTGTTTATGCAAAATCACGCAAGTAAGCCAAACTGAACGTTAGAAAAGCTAAGTACATTCCAATTAGCTTCTTTCAGGTCGAAATGCATAGAAAACACACCAACAAGGTTCCATCGTGTTCATTTCCAAAGTTAGGTGTATTTGAGCTGTTAATGCAAAATCACGCAAGTAAGCCAAACTGAACGTTAGAAAAGCTAAGTACATCCGAACTAGCTTCTTTCAGGTCGAAATGCATAGAAAACACACCAACAAGTTTCCATCGTGTTCATTTCCAAAGTTAGCTGTATTTGAGCTGTTAATGCAAAATCACGCAAATAAGCCAAACTGAACATTACAAAAGCCAAGTACATCCCAACTAACTTCTTTCAGGTCGAAATGCATAGAAAACACACCAACAAGGTTCCATCGTGTTCATTTCCAAAGTTAGCTGTATTTGAGCTGTTAATGCAAAATCACGCAAGTAAGCCAAACTGGACGTTAGAAAAGCCAAATACATCCGAACTAGCTTCTTTCAGGTCGAAATGCATAGAAAACACACCAACAAGTTTCCATCGTGTTCATTTCCAAAGTTAGCTGTATTTGAGCTGTTAATGCAAAATCACGCAAGTAAGCCAAACTGAATGTTACAAAAGCCAAATACATCCGAAATAGCTTCTTTAAGGTCGAAATGCATAGAAAACACACCAACAAGGTTCCATCGTGTTCATTTCCAAAGTTAGGTGTATTTGAGCTGTTAATGCAACATCACGCAAGTAAGCCAAACTGAACGTTACAAAAGCCAAATACATCCGAAATAGCTTCTTTCAGGTCGAAATGCATAGAAAACACACCAACAAGGTTCCATCGTGTTCATTTCCAAAGTTAGCTGTATTTGAGCTGTTAATGCAAAATCACGCAAGTAAGCCAAACTGAACACTACAAAAGCCAAATACATCCGAAATAGCTTCTTTCAGGTCGAAATGCATAGAAAACACACCAACAAGGTTCCATCGTGTTCATTTCCAAAGTTAGCTGTATTTGAGCTGTTAATGCAAAATCACGCAAGTAAGCCAAACTGAACGTTAGAAAAGCTAACTACATTCCAATTAGCTTCTTTCAGGTCGAAATGCATAGAAAACACACCAACAAGGTTCCATCGTGTTCATTTCCAAAGTTAGCTGTATTTGAGCTGTTAATGCAAAATCACGCAAGTAATCCAAACTGAACGTTACAAAAGCCAAATACATCCGAAATAGCTTCTTTCAGGTCGAAATGCATAGAAAACACACCAACAAGGTTCCATCGTGTTCATTTCCAAAGTTAGCTGTATTTGAGCTGTTAATGCAAAATCACGCAAGTAATCCAAACTGAACGTTACAAAAGCCAAATACATCCGAAATAGCTTCTTTCAGGTCGAAATGCATAGAAAACACACCAACAAGGTTCCATCGTGTTCATTTCCAAAGTTAGGTGTATTCGAGCTGTTAATGCAAAATCACGCAAGTAAGCCAAACTGAACGTTAGAAAAGCCAAATACATCCGAACTAGCTTCTTTCAGGTCGAAATGCATAGAAAACACACCAACAAGGTTCCATCGTGTTCATTTCCAAAGTTAGCTGTATTTGAGCTGTTAATGCAAAATCACGCAAGTAAGCCAAACTGAACGTTAGAAAAGCTAACTACATTCCAATTAGCTTCTTTCAGGTCGAAATGCATAGAAAACACACCAACAAGGTTCCATCGTGTTCATTTCCAAAGTTAGCTGTATTTGAGCTGTTAATGCAAAATCACGCAAGTAATCCAAACTGAACGTTACAAAAGCCAAATACATCCGAAATAGCTTCTTTCAGGTCGAAATGCATAGAAAACACACCAACAAGGTTCCATCGTGTTCATTTCCAAAGTTAGCTGTATTTGAGCTGTTAATGCAAAATCACGCAAGTAATCCAAACTGAACGTTACAAAAGCCAAATACATCCGAAATAGCTTCTTTCAGGTCGAAATGCATAGAAAACACACCAACAAGTTTCCATCGTGTTCATTTCCAAAGTTAGCTGTATTTGAGCTGTTAATGCAAAATCACGCAAGTAAGCCAAACTGAACGTTAGAAAAGCCAAATACATCCGAACTAGCTTTTTTCAGGTCGAAATGCATAGAAAACACACCAACAAGTTTCCGTCGTGTTCATTTCCAAAGTTGGCTGTATTTGAGCTGTTAATGCAAAATCACGCAAATAAGCCAAACTGAACGTTAGAAAATCCAAGTACATCCCAACTAGCTTCTTTCAGGTCGAAATGCATAGAAAACACACCAACAAGGTTCCATCGTGTTCATTTCCAAAGTTAGGTGTATTCGAGCTGTTAATGCAAAATCACGCAAGTAAGCCAAACTGAACGTTAGAAAAGCCAAATACATCCGAACTAGCTTCTTTCAGGTCGAAATGCAAAGAAAACACACCAACAAGTTTCCATCGTGTTCATTTCCAAAGTTAGCTGTATTTGAGCTGTTAATGCAAAATCACGCAAACAAGCCAAACTGAACGTTAGAAAAGCCAAATACATCCGAAATAGCTTCTTTCAGGTCGAAATGCATAGAAAACCCACCAACAAGGTTCCATCGTGTTCATTTCCAAAGTTAGCTGTATTTGAGCTGTTAATGCAAAATCACGCAAGTAAGCCAAACTGAACGTTACAAAAGCCAAATACATCCGAAATAGCTTCTTTCAGGTCGAAATGCATAGAAAACACACCAACAAGGTTCCATCGTGTTCATTTCCAAAGCTGTATTTGAGCTGTTTATGCAAAATCACGCAAGTAAGCCAAACTGAACGTTAGAAAAACTAAGTACATTCCAATTATCTTCCTTCAGGTCGAAATGCATAGAAAACACACCAACAAGGTTCCATCGTGTTCATTTCCAAAGTTAGGTGTATTTGAGCTGTTAATGCAAAATCACGCAAGTAAGCCAAACTGAACGTTAGAAAAGCCAAATACATCCGAACTAGCTTCTTTCAGGTCGAAATGCATAGAAAACACACCAACAAGGTTCCATCGTGTTCATTTCCAAAGTTAGCTGTATTTGAGCTGTTAATGCAAAATCACGCAAGTAAGCCAAACTGAACGTTAGAAAAGCCAAATACATCCGAACTAGCTTCTTTCAGGTCGAAATGCATAGAAAACACACCAACAAGGTTCCATCGTGTTCATTTCCAAAGTTAGGTGTATTTGAGCTGTTAATGCAAAATCACGCAAGTAAGCCAAACGGAACGTTACAAAAGCCAAATACATCCGAAATAGCTTCTTTCAGGTCGAAATGCATAGAAAACACACCAACAAGGTTCCATCGTGTTCATTTCCAAAGTTAGCTGTATTTGAGCTGTTTATGCAAAATCACGCAAGTAAGCCAAACTGAACGTTAGAAAAGCTAAGTACATTCCAATTAGCTTCTTTCAGGTCGAAATGCATAGAAAACACACCAACAAGGTTCCATCGTGTTCATTTCCAAAGTTAGGTGTATTTGAGCTGTTAATGCAAAATCACGCAAGTAAGCCAAACTGAACGTTAGAAAAGCTAAGTACATCCGAACTAGCTTCTTTCAGGTCGAAATGCATAGAAAACACACCAACAAGTTTCCATCGTGTTCATTTCCAAAGTTAGCTGTATTTGAGCTGTTAATGCAAAATCACGCAAATAAGCCAAACTGAACATTACAAAAGCCAAGTACATCCCAACTAACTTCTTTCAGGTCGAAATGCATAGAAAACACACCAACAAGGTTCCATCGTGTTCATTTCCAAAGTTAGCTGTATTTGAGCTGTTAATGCAAAATCACGCAAGTAAGCCAAACTGGACGTTAGAAAAGCCAAATACATCCGAACTAGCTTCTTTCAGGTCGAAATGCATAGAAAACACACCAACAAGGTTCCATCGTGTTCATTTCCAAAGTTAGCTTTATTTGAGCTGTTAATGCAAAATCACGCAAGTAAGCCAAACTGAACGTTAGAAAAGTCAAATACATCCGAAATAGCTTCTTTCAGGTCGAAATGCATAGAAAACACACCAACAAGTTTCCATCGTGTTCATTTCCAAAGTTAGCTGTATTTGAGCTGTTAATGCAAAATCACGCAAGTAAGCCAAACTGAACGTTACAAAAGCTAAGTACATCCCAATTAGCTTCTTTCAGGTCGAAATGCATAGAAAACACACCAACAAGTTTCCATCGTGTTCATTTCCAAAGTTAGCTGTATTTGAGCTGTTAATGCAAAATCACGCAAGTAAGCCAAACTGAACGTTAGAAAAGTCAAATACATCCGAAATAGCTTCTTTCAGGTCGAAATGCATAGAAAACACACCAACAAGGTTCCGTCGTGTTCATTTCCAAAGTTAGCTGTATTTGAGCTGTTTATGCAAAATCACGCAAGTAAGCCAAACAGAACGTTACAAAAGCCAAATACATCCGAAATAGCTTCTTTCAGGTCGAAATGCATAGAAAACACACCAACAAGGTTCCATCGTGTTCATTTCCAAAGTTAGCTGTATTTGAGCTGTTAATGCAAAATCACGCAAGTAAGCCAAACTGAACGTTAGAAAAGCCAAATACATCCGAACTAGCTTCTTTCAGGTCGAAATGCATAGAAAACACACCAACAAGTTTCCATCGTGTTCATTTCCAAAGTTAGCTGTATTTGAGCTGTTAATGCAAAATCACGCAAGTAAGCCAAACTGAACGTTAGAAAAGCCAAATACATCCGAAATAGCTTCTTTCTGTTCGAAATGCATAGAAAACACACCAACAAGTTTCCATTGTGTTCATTTCCAAAGTTAGCTTTATTTGAGCTGTTAATGCAAAATCACGGAAGTAAGCCAAACTGAACGTTACAAAAGCCAAGTACATCCGAACTAGCTTCTTTCAGGTCGAAATGCACAGAAAACACACCAACAAGTTTCCATTGTGTTCATTTCCAAAGTTAGCTGTATTTGAGCTGTTAATGCAAAATCACGCAAGCAAGCCAAACTGAACGTTAGAAAAGCCAAATACATCCGAAATAGCTTCTTTCAGGTCGAAATGCATAGAAAACACACCAACAAGTTTCCATCGTGTTCATTTCCAAAGTTAGCTGTATTTGAGCTGTTAATGCAAAAGCACGCAAGTAAGCCAAACTGAACGTTACAAAAGCCAAATACATCCGAAATAGCTTCTTTCAGGTCGAAATGCATAGAAAACACACCAACAAGGTTCCATCGTGTTCATTTCCAAAGTTAGGTGTATTCGAGCTGTTAATGCAAAATCACGCAAGTAAGCCAAACTGAACGTTAGAAAAGCCAAATACATCCGAACTAGCTTCTTTCAGGTCGAAATGCAAAGAAAACACACCAACAAGTTTCCATCGTGTTCATTTCCAAAGTTAGCTGTATTTGAGCTGTTAATGCAAAATCACGCAAACAAGCCAAACTGAACGTTAGAAAAGCCAAATACATCCGAAATAGCTTCTTTCAGGTCGAAATGCATAGAAAACCCACCAACAAGGTTCCATCGTGTTCATTTCCAAAGTTAGCTGTATTTGAGCTGTTAATGCAAAATCACGCAAGTAAGCCAAACTGAACGTTACAAAAGCCAAATACATCCGAAATAGCTTCTTTCAGGTCGAAATGCATAGAAAACACACCAACAAGGTTCCATCGTGTTCATTTCCAAAGCTGTATTTGAGCTGTTTATGCAAAATCACGCAAGTAAGCCAAACTGAACGTTAGAAAAACTAAGTACATTCCAATTATCTTCCTTCAGGTCGAAATGCATAGAAAACACACCAACAAGGTTCCATCGTGTTCATTTCCAAAGTTAGGTGTATTTGAGCTGTTAATGCAAAATCACGCAAGTAAGCCAAACTGAACGTTAGAAAAGCCAAATACATCCGAACTAGCTTCTTTCAGGTCGAAATGCATAGAAAACACACCAACAAGGTTCCATCGTGTTCATTTCCAAAGTTAGCTGTATTTGAGCTGTTAATGCAAAATCACGCAAGTAAGCCAAACTGAACGTTAGAAAAGCCAAATACATCCGAACTAGCTTCTTTCAGGTCGAAATGCATAGAAAACACACCAACAAGGTTCCATCGTGTTCATTTCCAAAGTTAGGTGTATTTGAGCTGTTAATGCAAAATCACGCAAGTAAGCCAAACTGAACGTTACAAAAGCCAAATACATCCGAAATAGCTTCTTTCAGGTCGAAATGCATAGAAAACACACCAACAAGGTTCCATCGTGTTCATTTCCAAAGTTAGCTGTATTTGAGCTGTTTATGCAAAATCACGCAAGTAAGCCAAACTGAACGTTAGAAAAGCTAAGTACATTCCAATTAGCTTCTTTCAGGTCGAAATGCATAGAAAACACACCAACAAGGTTCCATCGTGTTCATTTCCAAAGTTAGGTGTATTTGAGCTGTTAATGCAAAATCACGCAAGTAAGCCAAACTGAACGTTAGAAAAGCTAAGTACATCCGAACTAGCTTCTTTCAGGTCGAAATGCATAGAAAACACACCAACAAGTTTCCATCGTGTTCATTTCCAAAGTTAGCTGTATTTGAGCTGTTAATGCAAAATCACGCAAATAAGCCAAACTGAACATTACAAAAGCCAAGTACATCCCAACTAACTTCTTTCAGGTCGAAATGCATAGAAAACACACCAACAAGGTTCCATCGTGTTCATTTCCAAAGTTAGCTGTATTTGAGCTGTTAATGCAAAATCACGCAAGTAAGCCAAACTGGACGTTAGAAAAGCCAAATACATCCGAACTAGCTTCTTTCAGGTCGAAATGCATAGAAAACACACCAACAAGGTTCCATCGTGTTCATTTCCAAAGTTAGCTTTATTTGAGCTGTTAATGCAAAATCACGCAAGTAAGCCAAACTGAACGTTAGAAAAGTCAAATACATCCGAAATAGCTTCTTTCAGGTCGAAATGCATAGAAAACACACCAACAAGTTTCCATCGTGTTCATTTCCAAAGTTAGCTGTATTTGAGCTGTTAATGCAAAATCACGCAAGTAAGCCAAACTGAACGTTACAAAAGCTAAGTACATCCCAATTAGCTTCTTTCAGGTCGAAATGCATAGAAAACACACCAACAAGTTTCCATCGTGTTCATTTCCAAAGTTAGCTGTATTTGAGCTGTTAATGCAAAATCACGCAAGTAAGCCAAACTGAACGTTAGAAAAGTCAAATACATCCGAAATAGCTTCTTTCAGGTCGAAATGCATAGAAAACACACCAACAAGGTTCCATCGTGTTCATTTCCAAAGTTAGCTGTATTTGAGCTGTTTATGCAAAATCACGCAAGTAAGCCAAACAGAACGTTACAAAAGCCAAATACATCCGAAATAGCTTCTTTCAGGTCGAAATGCATAGAAAACACACCAACAAGGTTCCATCGTGTTCATTTCCAAAGTTAGCTGTATTTGAGCTGTTAATGCAAAATCACGCAAGTAAGCCAAACTGAACGTTAGAAAAGCCAAATACATCCGAACTAGCTTCTTTCAGGTCGAAATGCATAGAAAACACACCAACAAGTTTCCATCGTGTTCATTTCCAAAGTTAGCTGTATTTGAGCTGTTAATGCAAAATCACGCAAGTAAGCCAAACTGAACGTTAGAAAAGCCAAATACATCCGAAATAGCTTCTTTCTGTTCGAAATGCATAGAAAACACACCAACAAGTTTCCATTGTGTTCATTTCCAAAGTTAGCTTTATTTGAGCTGTTAATGCAAAATCACGGAAGTAAGCCAAACTGAACGTTACAAAAGCCAAGTACATCCGAACTAGCTTCTTTCAGGTCGAAATGCACAGAAAACACACCAACAAGTTTCCATTGTGTTCATTTCCAATGTTAGCTGTATTTGAGCTGTTAATGCAAAAGCACGCAAGCAAGCCAAACTGAACGTTAGAAAAGCCAAATACATCCGAAATAGCTTCTTTCAGGTCGAAATGCATAGAAAACACACCAACAAGTTTCCATCGTGTACATTTCCAAAGTTAGCTGTATTTGAGCTGTTAATGCAAAATCACGCAAGTAAGCCAAACTGAACGTTACAAAAGCCAAATACATCCGAACTAGCTTCTTTCAGGTCGAAATGCATAGAAAACACACCAACAAGTTTCCATCGTGTTCATTTCCAAAGTTAGCTGTATTTGAGCTGTTAATGCAAAATCACGCAAGTAAGCCAAACTGAACGTTAGAAAAGCCAAATACATCCGAACTAGCTTTTTTCAGGTCGAAATGCATAGAAAACACACCAACAAGTTTCCGTCGTGTTCATTTCCAAAGTTGGCTGTATTTGAGCTGTTAATGCAAAATCACGCAAATAAGCCAAACTGAACGTTAGAAAATCCAAGTACATCCCAACTAGCTTCTTTCAGGTCGAAATGCATAGAAAACACACCAACAAGGTTCCATCGTGTTCATTTCCAAAGTTAGGTGTATTCGAGCTGTTAATGCAAAATCACGCAAGTAAGCCAAACTGAACGTTAGAAAAGCCAAATACATCCGAACAAGCTTCTTTCAGGTCGAAATGCAAAGAAAACACACCAACAAGTTTCCATCGTGTTCATTTCCAAAGTTAGCTGTATTTGAGCTGTTAATGCAAAATCACGCAAATAAGCCAAACTGAACGTTAGAAAAGCCAAATACATCCGAACTAGCTTCTTTCAGGTCGAAATGCATAGAAAACACACCAACAAGTTTCCATCGTGTTCATTTCCAAAGTTAGCTGTATTTGAGCTGTTAATGCAAAATCACGCAAATAAGCCAAACTGAACGTTAGAAAAGCCAAATACATCCGAACTAGCTTCTTTCAGGTCGAAATGCATAAAAAACACACCAACAAGGTTCCATCGTGTTCATTTCCAAAGTTAGCTGTATTTGAGCTGTTAATGCAAAATCACGCAAGTAAGCCAAACTGAACGTTACAAAAGCCAAATACATCCGAAATAGCTTCTTTCAGGTCGAAATGCATAGAAAACACACCAACAAGGTTCCATCGTGTTCATTTCCAAAGTTAGCTGTATTTGAGCTGTTAATGCAAAATCACGCAAGTAAGCCAAACTGAACGTTAGAAAAGCCAAATACATCCGAACTAGCTTCTTTCAGGTCGAAATGCATAGAAAACACACCAACAAGGTTCCATCGTGTTCATTTCCAAAGTTAGCTGTATTTGAGCTGTTTATGCAAAATCACGCAAGTAAGCCAAACTGAACGTTAGAAAAGCCAAATACATCCGAACTAGCTTCTTTCAGGTCGAAATGCATAGAAAACACACCAACAAGGTTCCATCGTGTTCATTTCCAAAGTTAGGTGTATTTGAGCTGTTAATGCAAAATCACGCAAGTAAGCCAAACTGAACGTTACAAAAGCCAAATACATCCGAAATAGCTTCTTTCAGGTCGAAATGCATAGAAAACACACCAACAAGGTTCCATAGTGTTCATTTCCAAAGTTAGCTGTATTTGAGCTGTTTATGCAAAATCACGCAAGTAAGCCAAACTGAACGTTAGAAAAGCTAAGTACATTCCAATTAGCTTCTTTCAGGTCGAAATGCATAGAAAACACACCAACAAGGTTCCATCGTGTTCATTTCCAAAGTTAGCTGTACTTGAGCTGTTAATGCAAAATCACGCAAGTAAGCCAAACTGAACGTTAGAAAAGCTAAGTACATCCGAACTAGCTTCTTTCAGGTCGAAATGCATAGAAAACACACCAACAAGTTTCCATCGTGTTCATTTCCAAAGTTAGCTGTATTTGAGCTGTTAATGCAAAATCACGCAAATAAGCCAAACTGAACATTACAAAAGCCAAGTACATCCCAACTAACTTCTTTCAGGTCGAAATGCATAGAAATCACACCAACAAGGTTCCATCGTGTTCATTTCCAAAGTTAGCTGTATTTGAGCTGTTAATGCAAAATCACGCAAGTAAGCCAAACTGGACGTTAGAAAAGCCAAATACATCCGAAATAGCTTCTTTCAGGTCGAAATGCATAGAAAACACACCAACAAGGTTCCATCGTGTTCATTTCCAAAGTTAGCTGTATTTGAGCTGTTAATGCAAAATCACGCAAATAAGCCAAACTGAACGTTAGAAAAGCTAAGTACATCCCAACTAGCTTCTTTCAGGTCGAAATGCATAGAAAACACACCAACAAGGTTCCATCGTGTTCATTTCCAAAGTTAGGTGTATTTGAGCTGTTAATGCAAAATCACGCAAGTAAGCCAAACTGAACGTTAGAAAAGCCAAATACATCCGAACTAGCTTCTTTCAGGTCGAAATGCATAGAAAACACACCAACAAGGTTCCATCGTGTTCATTTCCAAAGTTAGCTGTATTTGAGCTGTTAATGCAAAATCACGCAAATAAGCCAAACTGGACGTTAGAAAAGCCAAATACATCCGAACTAGCTTCTTTCAGGTCGAAATGCATAGAAAACACACCAACAAGGTTCCATCGTGTTCATTTCCAAAGTTAGCTGTATTTGAGCTGTTTATGCAAAATCACGCAAGTAAGCCAAACAGAACGTTACAAAAGCCAAATACATCCGAAATAGCTTCTTTGAGGTCGAAATGCATAGAAAACACACCAACAAGGTTCCATCGTGTTCATTTCCAAAGTTAGATGTATTTGAGCTGTTAATGCAAAATCACGCAAGTAAGCCAAACTGAACGTTAGAAAAGCCAAATACATCCGAACTAGCTTCTTTCAGGTCGAAATGCATAGAAAACACACCAACAAGTTTCCATCGTGTTCATTTCCAAAGTTAGCTGTATTTGAGCTGTTAATGCAAAATCACGCAAGTAAGCCAAACTGAATGTTACAAAAGCCAAATACATCCGAAATAGCTTCTTTAAGGTCGAAATGCATAGAAAACACACCAACAAGGTTCCATCGTGTTCATTTCCAAAGTTAGGTGTATTTGAGCTGTTAATGCAACATCACGCAAGTAAGCCAAACTGAACGTTACAAAAGCCAAATACATCCGAAATAGCTTCTTTCAGGTCGAAATGCATAGAAAACACACCAACAAGGTTCCATCGTGTTCATTTCCAAAGTTAGCTGTATTTGAGCTGTTAATGCAAAATCACGCAAGTAAGCCAAACTGAACGCTACAAAAGCCAAATACATCCGAAATAGCTTCTTTCAGGTCGAAATGCATAGAAAACACACCAACAAGGTTCCATCGTGTTCATTTCCAAAGTTAGCTGTATTTGAGCTGTTAATGCAAAATCACGCAAGTAAGCCAAACTGAACGTTAGAAAAGCTAACTACATTCCAATTAGCTTCTTTCAGGTCGAAATGCATAGAAAACACACCAACAAGGTTCCATCGTGTTCATTTCCAAAGTTAGCTGTATTTGAGCTGTTAATGCAAAATCACGCAAGTAATCCAAACTGAACGTTACAAAAGCCAAATACATCCGAAATAGCTTCTTTCAGGTCGAAATGCATAGAAAACACACCAACAAGGTTCCATCGTGTTCATTTCCAAAGTTAGCTGTATTTGAGCTGTTAATGCAAAATCACGCAAGTAAGCCAAACTGAACGTTAGAAAAGCTAAGTACATTTCAATTAGCTTCTTTCAGGTCGAAATGCATAGAAAACACACCAACAAGGTTCCATCCTGTTCATTTCCAAAGTTAGCTGTATTTGAGCTGTTAATGCAAAATCACGCAAGTAAGCCAAACTGAACGTTACAAAAGCCAAATACATCCGAAATAGCTTCTTTCAGGTCGAAATGCATAGAAAACACACCAACAAGGTTCCATCGTGTTCATTTCAAAAGTTAGCTGTATTTGAGCTGTTAATGCAAAATCACGCAAGTAAGCCAAACTGAACGCTACAAAAGCCAAATACATCCGAAATAGCTTCTTTCAGGTCGAAATGCATAGAAAACACACCAACAAGGTTCCATCGTGTTCATTTCCAAAGTTAGCTGTATTTGAGCTGTTAATGCAAAATCACGCAAGTAAGCCAAACTGAACGCTACAAAAGCCAAATACATCCGAAATAGCTTCTTTCAGGTCGAAATGCATAGAAAACACACCAACAAGGTTCCATCGTGTTCATTTCCAAAGTTAGCTGTATTTGAGCTGTTAATGCAAAATCACGCAAGTAAGCCAAACTGAACGCTACAAAAGCCAAATACATCCGAAATAGCTTCTTTCAGGTCGAAATGCATAGAAAACACACCAACAAGGTTCCATCGTGTTCATTTCCAAAGTTAGCTGTATTTGAGCTGTTAATGCAAAATCATGCAAGTAAGCCAAACTGAACGTTAGAAAAGCTAAATACATTCCAATTAGCTTCTTTCAGCTCGAAATGCATAGAAAACACACCAACAAGGTTCCATCGTGTTCATTTCCAAAGTTAGGTGTATTTGAGCTGTTAATGCAAAATCACGCAAGTAAGCCAAACTGAACGTTAGAAAAGCCAAATACATCCGAACTAGCTTCTTTCAGGTCGAAATGCATAGAAAACACACCAACAAGTTTTCATCGTGTTCATTTCCAAAGTTAGCTGTATTTGAGCTGTTAATGCAAAATCACGCAAGTAAGCCAAACTGGACGTTAGAAAAGCCAAATACATCCGAACTAGCTTCTTTCAGGTCGAAATGCATAGAAAACACACCAACAAGTTTCCATCGTGTTCATTTCCAAAGTTAGCTGTATTTGAGCTGTTAATGCAAAATCACGCAAATAAGCCAAACTGAACGTTAGAAAAGCTAAGTACATTCCAATTAGCTTCTTTCAGGTCGAAATGCATAGAAAACACACCAACAAGGTTCCATCGTGTTCATTTCCAAAGTTAGGTGTATTTGAGCTGTTAATGCAAAATCACGCAAGTAAGCCAAACTGAACGTTAGAAAAGCCAAATACATCCGAACTAGCTTCTTTCAGGTCGAAATGCATAGAAAACACACCAACAAGGTTCCATCCTGTTCATTTCCAAAGTTAGCTGTATTTGAGCTGTAAATGCAGAATCACGCAAGTAAGCCAAACTGAACGTTACAAAAGCCAAATACATCCGAACTAGCTTCTTTCAGGTCGAAATGCATAAAAAACACACCAACAAGGTTCCATCGTGTTCATTTCCAAAGTTAGCTGTATTTGAGCTGTTAATGCAAAATCACGCAAGTAAGCCAAACTGAACGTTAGAAAAGCTAAATACATTCCAATTAGCTTCTTTCAGCTCGAAATGCATAGAAAACACACCAACAAGGTTCCATCGTGTTCATTTCCAAAGTTAGGTGTATTTGAGCTGTTAATGCAAAATCACGCAAGTAAGCCAAACTGAACGTTAGAAAAGCCAAATACATCCGAACTAGCTTCTTTCAGGTCGAAATGCATAGAAAACACACCAACAAGTTTCCATCGTGTTCATTTCCAAAGTTAGCTGTATTTGAGCTGTTAATGCAAAATCACGCAAATAAGCCAAACTGAACGTTAGAAAAGCTAAGTACATCCCAAGTAGCTTCTTTCAGGTCGAAATGCATAGAAAACACACCAACAAGGTTCCATCGTGTTCATTTCCAAAGTTAGCTGTATTTGAGCTGTTAATGCAACATCACGCAAGTAAGCCAAACTGAACGTTACAAAAGCCAAATACATCCGAAATAGCTTCTTTCAGGTCGAAATGCATAGAAAACACACCAACAAGGTTCCATCGTGTTCATTTCCAAAGTTAGCTGTATTTGAGCTGTTAATGCAAAATCACGCAAGTAAGCCAAACTGAACGCTACAAAAGCCAAATACATCCGAAATAGCTTCTTTCAGGTCGAAATGCATAGAAAACACACCAACAAGGTTCCATCGTGTTCATTTCCAAAGTTAGCTGTATTTGAGCTGTTAATGCAAAATCACGCAAGTAAGCCAAACTGAACGTTAGAAAAGCTAAGTACATTCCAATTAGCTTCTTTCAGGTCGAAATGCATAGAAAACACACCAACAAGGTTCCATCGTGTTCATTTCCAAAGTTAGGTGTATTTGAGCTGTTAATGCAAAATCACGCAAGTAAGCCAAACTGAACGTTAGAAAAGCCAAATACATCCGAACTAGCTTCTTTCAGGTCGAAATGCATAGAAAACACACCAACAAGGTTCCATCCTGTTCATTTCCAAAGTTAGCTGTATTTGAGCTGTAAATGCAGAATCACGCAAGTAAGCCAAACTGAACGTTACAAAAGCCAAATACATCCGAACTAGCTTCTTTTAGGTCGAAATGCATAGAAAACACACCAACAAGGTTCCATCGTGTTCATTTCCAAAGTTAGCTGTATTTGAGCTGTTAATGCAAAATCACGCAAGTAATCCAAACTGAACGTTACAAAAGCCAAATACATCCGAAATAGCTTCTTTCAGGTCGAAATGCATAGAAAACACACCAACAAGGTTCCATCGTGTTCATTTCCAAAGTTAGCTGTATTTGAGCTGTTAATGCAAAATCACGCAAGCAAGCCAAACTGAACGTTAGAAAAGCTAAGTACATTTCAATTAGCTTCTTTCAGGTCGAAATGCATAGAAAACACACCAACAAGGTTCCATCCTGTTCATTTCCAAAGTTAGCTGTATTTGAGCTGTTAATGCAAAATCACGCAAGTAAGCCAAACTGAACGTTACAAAAGCCAAATACATCCGAAATAGCTTCTTTCAGGTCGAAATGCATAGAAAACACACCAACAAGGTTCCATCGTGTTCATTTCAAAAGTTAGCTGTATTTGAGCTGTTAATGCAAAATCACGCAAGTAAGCCAAACTGAACGCTACAAAAGCCAAATACATCCGAAATAGCTTCTTTCAGGTCGAAATGCATAGAAAACACACCAACAAGGTTCCATCGTGTTCATTTCCAAAGTTAGCTGTATTTGAGCTGTTAATGCAAAATCACGCAAGTAAGCCAAACTGAACGTTACAAAAGCCAAATACATCCGAAATAGCTTCTTTCAGGTCGAAATGCATAGAAAACACACCAACAAGGTTCCATCGTGTTCATTTCCAAAGTTAGCTGTATTTGAGCTGTTAATGCAAAATCACGCAAGTAAGCCAAACTGAACGTTACAAAAGCCAAATACATCCGAAATAGCTTATTTCAGGTCGAAATGCATAGAAAACACACCAACAAGGTTCCATCGTGTTCATTTCCAAAGTTAGCTGTATTTGAGCTGTTAATGCAAAATCACGCAAGTAAGCCAGACTGAACGTTAGAAAAGCTAAGTACATTCCAATTAGCTTCTTTCAGGTCGAAATGCATAGAAAACACACCAACAAGGTTCCATCCTGTTCATTTCCAAAGTTAGCTGTATTTGAGCTGTGAATGCAAAATCACGCAAGTAAGCCAAACTGGACGTTAGAAAAGCCAAATACATCCGAACTAGCTTCTTTCAGGTCGAAATGCATAGAAAACACACCAACAAGTTTCCATCGTGTTCATTTCCAAAGTTAGCTGTATTTGAGCTGTTAATGCAAAATCACGCAAGTAAGCCAAACTGAACGCTACAAAAGCCAAATACATCCGAAATAGCTTCTTTCAGGTCGAAATGCATAGAAAACACACCAACAAGGTTCCATCGTGTTCATTTCCAAAGTTAGCTGTATTTGAGCTGTTAATGCAAAATCACGCAAGTAAGCCAAACTGAACGTTACAAAAGCCAAATACATCCGAAATAGCTTCTTTCAGGTCGAAATGCATAGAAAACACACCAACAAGGTTCCATCGTGTTCATTTCCAAAGTTAGCTGTATTTGAGCTGTTAATGCAAAATCACGCAAGTAAGCCAAACTGAACGTTAGAAAAGCTAAATACATTCCAATTAGCTTCTTTCAGCTCGAAATGCATAGAAAACACACCAACAAGGTTCCATCGTGTTCATTTCCAAAGTTAGGTGTATTTCAGCTGTTAATGCAAAATCACGCAAGTAAGCCAAACTGAACGTTAGAAAAGCCAAATACATCCGAACTAGCTTCTTTCAGGTCGAAATGCATAGAAAACACACCAACAAGTTTTCATCGTGTTCATTTCCAAAGTTAGCTGTATTTGAGCTGTTAATGCAAAATCACGCAAGTAAGCCAAACTGGACGTTAGAAAAGCCAAATACATCCGAACTAGCTTCTTTCAGGTCGAAATGCATAGAAAACACACCAACAAGTTTCCATCGTGTTCATTTCCAAAGTTAGCTGTATTTGAGCTGTTAATGCAAAATCACGCAAATAAGCCAAACTGAACGTTAGAAAAGCTAAGTACATTCCAATTAGCTTCTTTCAGGTCGAAATGCATAGAAAACACACCAACAAGGTTCCATCGTGTTCATTTCCAAAGTTAGGTGTATTTGAGCTGTTAATGCAAAATCACGCAAGTAAGCCAAACTGAACGTTACAAAAGCCAAATACATCCGAAATAGCTTTTTTCAGGTCGAAATGCATAGAAAACACACCAACAAGGTTCCATCGTGTTCATTTCAAAAGTTAGCTGTATTTGAGCTGTTAATGCAAAATCACGCAAGTAAGCCAAACTGAACGCTACAAAAGCCAAATACATCCGAAATAGCTTCTTTCAGGTCGAAATGCATAGAAAACACACCAACAAGGTTCCATCGTGTTCATTTCCAAAGTTAGCTGTATTTGAGCTGTTAATGCAAAATCACGCAAGTAAGCCAAACTGAACGTTACAAAAGCCAAATACATCCGAAATAGCTTCTTTCAGGTCGAAATGCATAGAAAACACACCAACAAGGTTCCATCGTGTTCATTTCCAAAGTTAGCTGTATTTGAGCTGTTAATGCAAAATCACGCAAGTAAGCCAAACTGAACGTTACAAAAGCCAAATACATCCGAAATAGCTTATTTCAGGTCGAAATGCATAGAAAACACACCAACAAGGTTCCATCGTGTTCATTTCCAAAGTTAGCTGTATTTGAGCTGTTAATGCAAAATCACGCAAGTAAGCCAGACTGAACGTTAGAAAAGCTAAGTACATTCCAATTAGCTTCTTTCAGGTCGAAATGCATAGAAAACACACCAACAAGGTTCCATCCTGTTCATTTCCAAAGTTAGCTGTATTTGAGCTGTGAATGCAAAATCACGCAAGTAAGCCAAACTGGACGTTAGAAAAGCCAAATACATCCGAACTAGCTTCTTTCAGGTCGAAATGCATAGAAAACACACCAACAAGTTTCCATCGTGTTCATTTCCAAAGTTAGCTGTATTTGAGCTGTTAATGCAAAATCACGCAAGTAAGCCAAACTGAACGCTACAAAAGCCAAATACATCCGAAATAGCTTCTTTCAGGTCGAAATGCATAGAAAACACACCAACAAGGTTCCATCGTGTTCATTTCCAAAGTTAGCTGTATTTGAGCTGTTAATGCAAAATCACGCAAGTAAGCCAAACTGAACGTTACAAAAGCCAAATACATCCGAAATAGCTTCTTTCAGGTCGAAATGCATAGAAAACACACCAACAAGGTTCCATCGTGTTCATTTCCAAAGTTAGCTGTATTTGAGCTGTTAATGCAAAATCACGCAAGTAAGCCAAACTGAACGTTAGAAAAGCTAAATACATTCCAATTAGCTTCTTTCAGCTCGAAATGCATAGAAAACAAACCAACAAGGTTCCATCGTGTTCATTTCCAAAGTTAGGTGTATTTCAGCTGTTAATGCAAAATCACGCAAGTAAGCCAAACTGAACGTTAGAAAAGCCAAATACATCCGAACTAGCTTCTTTCAGGTCGAAATGCATAGAAAACACACCAACAAGTTTTCATCGTGTTCATTTCCAAAGTTAGCTGTATTTGAGCTGTTAATGCAAAATCACGCAAGTAAGCCAAACTGGACGTTAGAAAAGCCAAATAAATCCGAACTAGCTTCTTTCAGGTCGAAATGCATAGAAAACACACCAACAAGTTTCCATCGTGTTCATTTCCAAAGTTAGCTGTATTTGAGCTGTTAATGCAAAATCACGCAAATAAGCCAAACTGAACGTTAGAAAAGCTAAGTACATTCCAATTAGCTTCTTTCAGGTCGAAATGCATAGAAAACACACCAACAAGGTTCCATCGTGTTCATTTCCAAAGTTAGGTGTATTTGAGCTGTTAATGCAAAATCACGCAAGTAAGCCAAACTGAACGTTAGAAAAGCCAAATACATCCGAACTAGCTTCTTTCAGGTCGAAATGCATAGAAAACACACCAACAAGGTTCCATCCTGTTCATTTCCAAAGTTAGCTGTATTTGAGCTGTAAATGCAGAATCACGCAAGTAAGCCAAACTGAACGTTACAAAAGCCAAATACATCCGAACTAGCTTCTTTCAGGTCGAAATGCATAAAAAACACACCAACAAGGTTCCATCGTGTTCATTTCCAAAGTTAGCTGTATTTGAGCTGTTAATGCAAAATCACGCAAGTAATCCAAACTGAACGTTACAAAAGCCAAATACATCCGAAATAGCTTCTTTCAGGTCGAAATGCATAGAAAACACACCAACAAGGTTCCATCGTGTTCATTTCCAAAGTTAGCTGTATTTGAGCTGTTAATGCAAAATCACGCAAGTAAGCCAAACTGAACGTTAGAAAAGCTAAGTACATTTCAATTAGCTTCTTTCAGGTCGAAATGCATAGAAAACACACCAACAAGGTTCCATCCTGTTCATTTCCAAGGTTAGCTGTATTTGAGCTGTTAATGCAAAATCACGCAAGTAAGCCAAACTGAACGTTACAAAAGCCAAATACATCCGAAATAGCTTCTTTCAGGTCGAAATGCAGAGAAAACACACCAACAAGGTTCCATCGTGTTCATTTCCAAAGTTAGCTGTATTTGAGCTGTTAATGCAAAATCACGCAAGTAAGCCAAACTGAACGCTACAAAAGCCAAATACATCCGAAATAGCTTCTTTCAGGTCGAAATGCATAGAAAACACACCAACAAGGTTCCATCGTGTTCATTTCCAAAGTTAGCTGTATTTGAGCTGTTAATGCAAAATCACGCAAGTAAGCCAAACTGAACGTTACAAAAGCCAAATACATCCGAAATAGCTTCTTTCAGGTCGAAATGCATAGAAAACACACCAACAAGGTTCCATCGTGTTCATTTCCAAAGTTAGCTGTATTTGAGCTGTTAATGCAAAATCACGCAAGTAAGCCAAACTGAACGTAAGAAAAGCTAAATACATTCCAATTAGCTTCTTTCAGCTCGAAATGCATAGAAAACACACCAACAAGGTTCCATCGTGTTCATTTCCAAAGTTAGGTGTATTTGAGCTGTTAATGCAAAATCACGCAAGTAAGCCAAACTGAACGTTAGAAAAGCCAAATATATCCGAACTAGCTTCTTTCAGGTCGAAATGCATAGAAAACAAACCAACAAGTTTTCATCGTGTTCATTTGCAAAGTTAGCTGTATTTGAGCTGTTAATGCAAAATCACGCAAATAAGCCAAACTGAACATTACAAAAGCCAAGTACATCCCAACTAGCTTCTTTCAGGTCGAAATGCATAGAAAACACACCAACAAGGTTCCATCGTGTTCATTTCCAAAGTTAGCTGTATTTGAGCTGTGAATGCAAAATCACGCAAGTAAGCCAAACTGGACGTTAGAAAAGCCAAATACATCCGAACTAGCTTCTTTCAGGTCGAAATGCATAGAAAACACACCAACAAGTTTCCATCGTGTTCCTTTCCAAAGTTAGCTGTATTTGAGCTGTTAATGCAAAATCACGCAAATAAGCCAAACTGAACGTTAGAAAAGCTAAGTACATCCCAAGTAGCTTCTTTCAGGTCGAAATGCATAGAAAACACACCAACAAGGTTCCATCGTGTTCATTTCCAAAGTTAGGTGTATTTGAGCTGTTAATGCAAAATCACGCAAGTAAGCCAAACTGAACGTTAGAAAAGCCAAATACATCCGAACTAGCTTCTTTCAGGTCGAAATGCATAGAAAACACACCAACAAGGTTCCATCCTGTTCATTTCCAAAGTTAGCTGTATTTGAGCTGTAAATGCAGAATCACGCAAGTAAGCCAAACTGAACGTTAGAAAAGCCAAATACATCCGAACTAGCTTCTTTCAGGTCGAAATGCATAGAAAACACACCAACAAGTTTTCATCGTGTTCATTTCCAAAGTTAGCTGTATTTGAGCTGTTAATGCAAAATCACGCAAATAAGCCAAACTGAACATTACAAAAGCCAAGTACATCCCAACTAGCTTCTTTCAGGTCGAAATGCATAGAAAACACACCAACAAGGTTCCATCGTGTTCATTTCCAAAGTTAGCTGTATTTGAGCTGTGAATGCAAAATCACGCAAGTAAGCCAAACTGGACGTTAGAAAAGCCAAATACATCCGAACTAGCTTCTTTCAGGTCGAAATGCATAGAAAACACACCAACAAGTTTCCATCGTGTTCCTTTCCAAAGTTAGCTGTATTTGAGCTGTTAATGCAAAATCACGCAAATAAGCCAAACTGAACGTTACAAAAGCCAAATACATCCGAACTAGCTTCTTTCAGGTCGAAATGCATAAAAAACACACCAACAAGGTTCCATCGTGTTCATTTCCAAAGTTAGCTGTATTTGAGCTGTTAATGCAAAATCACGCAAGTAATCCAAACTGAACGTTACAAAAGCCAAATACATCCGAAATAGCTTCTTTCAGGTCGAAATGCATAGAAAACACACCAACAAGGTTCCATCGTGTTCATTTCCAAAGTTAGCTGTATTTGAGCTGTTAATGCAAAATCACGCAAGTAAGCCAAACTGAACGTTAGAAAAGCTAAGTACATTTCAATTAGCTTCTTTCAGGTCGAAATGCATAGAAAACACACCAACAAGGTTCCATCCTGTTCATTTCCAAAGTTAGCTGTATTTGAGCTGTGAATGCAAAATCACGCAAGTAAGCCAAACTGAACGTTAGAAAAGCCAAATACATCCGAACTAGCTTCTTTCAGGTCGAAATGCATAGAAAACACACCAACAAGTTTTCATCGTGTTCATTTCCAAAGTTAGCTGTATTTGAGCTGTTAATGCAAAATCACGCAAATAAGCCAAACTGAACATTACAAAAGCCAAGTACATCCCAACTAGCTTCTTTCAGGTCGAAATGCATAGAAAACACACCAACAAGGTTCCATCGTGTTCATTTCCAAAGTTAGCTGTATTTGAGCTGTGAATGCAAAATCACGCAAGTAAGCCAAACTGGACGTTAGAAAAGCCAAATACATCCGAACTAGCTTCTTTCAGGTCGAAATGCATAGAAAACACACCAACAAGTTTCCATCGTGTTCATTTCCAAAGTTAGCTGTATTTGAGCTGTTAATGCAAAATCACGCAAATAAGCCAAACTGAACGTTAGAAAAGCTAAGTACATCCCAAGTAGCTTCTTTCAGGTCGAAATGCATAGAAAACACACCAACAAGGTTCCATCGTGTTCATTTCCAAAGTTAGCTGTATTTGAGCTGTTAATGCAACATCACGCAAGTAAGCCAAACTGAACGTTACAAAAGCCAAATACATCCGAAATAGCTTCTTTCAGGTCGAAATGCATAGAAAACACACCAACAAGGTTCCATCGTGTTCATTTCCAAAGTTAGCTGTATTTGAGCTGTTAATGCAAAATCACGCAAGTAATCCAAACTGAACGTTACAAAAGCCAAATACATCCGAAATAGCTTCTTTCAGGTCGAAATGCATAGAAAACACACCAACAAGGTTCCATCGTGTTCATTTCCAAAGTTAGCTGTATTTGAGCTGTTAATGCAAAATCACGCAAGTAAGCCAAACTGAACGTTAGAAAAGCTAAGTACATTTCAATTAGCTTCTTTCAGGTCGAAATGCATAGAAAACACACCAACAAGGTTCCATCCTGTTCATTTCCAAAGTTAGCTGTATTTGAGCTGTGAATGCAAAATCACGCAAGTAAGCCAAACTGAACGTTAGAAAAGCCAAATACATCCGAACTAGCTTCTTT
Organism: Darevskia nairensis; assembly: GCA_034642065.1. NCBI lineage: Eukaryota > Metazoa > Chordata > Lepidosauria > Squamata > Lacertidae > Darevskia > Darevskia nairensis. The sequence continues at coordinate 19,460 of JAWWNI010001020.1, read as the reverse complement.
CAGGTCGAAATGCATAGAAAACACACCAACAAGTTTTCATCGTGTTCATTTCCAAAGTTAGCTGTATTTGAGCTGTTAATGCAAAATCACGCAAATAAGCCAAACTGAACATTACAAAAGCCAAGTACATCCCAACTAGCTTCTTTCAGGTCGAAATGCATAGAAAACACACCAACAAGGTTCCATCGTGTTCATTTCCAAAGTTAGCTGTATTTGAGCTGTGAATGCAAAATCACGCAAGTAAGCCAAACTGGACGTTAGAAAAGCCAAATACATCCGAACTAGCTTCTTTCAGGTCGAAATGCATAGAAAACACACCAACAAGTTTCCATCGTGTTCATTTCCAAAGTTAGCTGTATTTGAGCTGTTAATGCAAAATCACGCAAATAAGCCAAACTGAACGTTAGAAAAGCTAAGTACATCCCAAGTAGCTTCTTTCAGGTCGAAATGCATAGAAAACACACCAACAAGGTTCCATCGTGTTCATTTCCAAAGTTAGCTGTATTTGAGCTGTTAATGCAAAATCACGCAAGTAATCCAAACTGAACGTTACAAAAGCCAAATACATCCGAAATAGCTTCTTTCAGGTCGAAATGCATAGAAAACACACCAACAAGGTTCCATCGTGTTCATTTCCAAAGTTAGCTGTATTTGAGCTGTTAATGCAAAATCACGCAAGTAAGCCAAACTGAACGTTAGAAAAGCTAAGTACATTTCAATTAGCTTCTTTCAGGTCGAAATGCATAGAAAACACACCAACAAGGTTCCATCCTGTTCATTTCCAAAGTTAGCTGTATTTGAGCTGTGAATGCAAAATCACGCAAGTAAGCCAAACTGAACGTTAGAAAAGCCAAATACATCCGAACTAGCTTCTTTCAGGTCGAAATGCATAGAAAACACACCAACAAGTTTTCATCGTGTTCATTTCCAAAGTTAGCTGTATTTGAGCTGTTAATGCAAAATCACGCAAATAAGCCAAACTGAACATTACAAAAGCCAAGTACATCCCAACTAGCTTCTTTCAGGTCGAAATGCATAGAAAACACACCAACAAGGTTCCATCGTGTTCATTTCCAAAGTTAGCTGTATTTGAGCTGTGAATGCAAAATCACGCAAGTAAGCCAAACTGGACGTTAGAAAAGCCAAATACATCCGAACTAGCTTCTTTCAGGTCGAAATGCATAGAAAACACACCAACAAGTTTCCATCGTGTTCATTTCCAAAGTTAGCTGTATTTGAGCTGTTAATGCAAAATCACGCAAATAAGCCAAACTGAACGTTAGAAAAGCTAAGTACATCCCAAGTAGCTTCTTTCAGGTCGAAATGCATAGAAAACACACCAACAAGGTTCCATCGTGTTCATTTCCAAAGTTAGCTGTATTTGAGCTGTTAATGCAACATCACGCAAGTAAGCCAAACTGAACGTTACAAAAGCCAAATACATCCGAAATAGCTTCTTTCAGGTCGAAATGCATAGAAAACACACCAACAAGGTTCCATCGTGTTCATTTCCAAAGTTAGCTGTATTTGAGCTGTTAATGCAAAATCACGCAAGTAAGCCAAACTGAACGTTAGAAAAGCTAAATACATTCCAATTAGCTTCTTTCAGCTCGAAATGCATAGAAAACACACCAACAAGGTTCCATCGTGTTCATTTCCAAAGTTAGGTGTATTTGAGCTGTTAATGCAAAATCACGCAAGTAAGCCAAACTGAACGTTAGAAAAGCCAAATACATCCGAACTAGCTTCTTTCAGGTCGAAATGCATAGAAAACACACCAACAAGTTTTCATCGTGTTCATTTCCAAAGTTAGCTGTATTTGAGCTGTTAATGCAAAATCACGCAAGTAAGCCAAACTGAACGTTACAAAAGCTAAATACATCCGAAATAGCTTCTTTCAGGTCGAAATGCATAGAAAACACACCAACAAGGTTCCATCGTGTTCATTTCCAAAGTTAGCTGTATTTGAGCTGTTAATGCAAAATCACGCAAATAAGCCAAACTGAACGTTAGAAAAGCTAAGTACATTCCAATTAGCTTCTTTCAGGTCGAAATGCATAGAAAACACACCAACAAGGTTCCATCGTGTTCATTTCCAAAGTTAGGTGTATTTGAGCTGTTAATGCAAAATCACGCAAGTAAGCCAAACTGAACGTTAGAAAAGCCAAATACATCCGAACTAGCTTCTTTCAGGTCGAAATGCATAGAAAACACACCAACAAGGTTCCATCCTGTTCATTTCCAAAGTTAGCTGTATTTGAGCTGTAAATGCAGAATCACGCAAGTAAGCCAAACTGAACGTTAGAAAAGCCAAATACATCCGAACTAGCTTCTTTCAGGTCGAAATGCATAGAAAACACACCAACAAGTTTTCATCGTGTTCATTTCCAAAGTTAGCTGTATTTGAGCTGTTAATGCAAAATCACGCAAATAAGCCAAACTGAACATTACAAAAGCCAAGTACATCCCAACTAGCTTCTTTCAGGTCGAAATGCATAGAAAACACACCAACAAGGTTCCATCGTGTTCATTTCCAAAGTTAGCTGTATTTGAGCTGTGAATGCAAAATCACGCAAGTAAGCCAAACTGGACGTTAGAAAAGCCAAATACATCCGAACTAGCTTCTTTCAGGTCGAAATGCATAGAAAACACACCAACAAGTTTCCATCGTGTTCCTTTCCAAAGTTAGCTGTATTTGAGCTGTTAATGCAAAATCACGCAAATAAGCCAAACTGAACGTTACAAAAGCCAAATACATCCGAACTAGCTTCTTTCAGGTCGAAATGCATAAAAAACACACCAACAAGGTTCCATCGTGTTCATTTCCAAAGTTAGCTGTATTTGAGCTGTTAATGCAAAATCACGCAAGTAATCCAAACTGAACGTTACAAAAGCCAAATACATCCGAAATAGCTTCTTTCAGGTCGAAATGCATAGAAAACACACCAACAAGGTTCCATCGTGTTCATTTCCAAAGTTAGCTGTATTTGAGCTGTTAATGCAAAATCACGCAAGTAAGCCAAACTGAACGTTAGAAAAGCTAAGTACATTTCAATTAGCTTCTTTCAGGTCGAAATGCATAGAAAACACACCAACAAGGTTCCATCCTGTTCATTTCCAAAGTTAGCTGTATTTGAGCTGTGAATGCAAAATCACGCAAGTAAGCCAAACTGAACGTTAGAAAAGCCAAATACATCCGAACTAGCTTCTTTCAGGTCGAAATGCATAGAAAACACACCAACAAGTTTTCATCGTGTTCATTTCCAAAGTTAGCTGTATTTGAGCTGTTAATGCAAAATCACGCAAATAAGCCAAACTGAACATTACAAAAGCCAAGTACATCCCAACTAGCTTCTTTCAGGTCGAAATGCATAGAAAACACACCAACAAGGTTCCATCGTGTTCATTTCCAAAGTTAGCTGTATTTGAGCTGTGAATGCAAAATCACGCAAGTAAGCCAAACTGGACGTTAGAAAAGCCAAATACATCCGAACTAGCTTCTTTCAGGTCGAAATGCATAGAAAACACACCAACAAGTTTCCATCGTGTTCATTTCCAAAGTTAGCTGTATTTGAGCTGTTAATGCAAAATCACGCAAATAAGCCAAACTGAACGTTAGAAAAGCTAAGTACATCCCAAGTAGCTTCTTTCAGGTCGAAATGCATAGAAAACACACCAACAAGGTTCCATCGTGTTCATTTCCAAAGTTAGCTGTATTTGAGCTGTTAATGCAACATCACGCAAGTAAGCCAAACTGAACGTTACAAAAGCCAAATACATCCGAAATAGCTTCTTTCAGGTCGAAATGCATAGAAAACACACCAACAAGGTTCCATCGTGTTCATTTCCAAAGTTAGCTGTATTTGAGCTGTTAATGCAAAATCACGCAAGTAAGCCAAACTGAACGTTAGAAAAGCTAAATACATTCCAATTAGCTTCTTTCAGCTCGAAATGCATAGAAAACACACCAACAAGGTTCCATCGTGTTCATTTCCAAAGTTAGGTGTATTTGAGCTGTTAATGCAAAATCACGCAAGTAAGCCAAACTGAACGTTAGAAAAGCCAAATACATCCGAACTAGCTTCTTTCAGGTCGAAATGCACAGAAAACACACCAACAAGTTTTCATCGTGTTCATTTCCAAAGTTAGCTGTATTTGAGCTGTTAATGCAAAATCACGCAAGTAAGCCAAACTGAACGTTACAAAAGCTAAATACATCCGAAATAGCTTCTTTCAGGTCGAAATGCATAGAAAACACACCAACAAGGTTCCATCGTGTTCATTTCCAAAGTTAGCTGTATTTGAGCTGTTAATGCAAAATCACGCAAATAAGCCAAACTGAACGTTAGAAAAGCTAAGTACATTCCAATTAGCTTCTTTCAGGTCGAAATGCATAGAAAACACACCAACAAGGTTCCATCGTGTTCATTTCCAAAGTTAGGTGTATTTGAGCTGTTAATGCAAAATCACGCAAGTAAGCCAAACTGAACGTTAGAAAAGCCAAATACATCCGAACTAGCTTCTTTCAGGTCGAAATGCATAGAAAACACACCAACAAGGTTCCATCCTGTTCATTTCCAAAGTTAGCTGTATTTGAGCTGTAAATGCAGAATCACGCAAGTAAGCCAAACTGAACGTTACAAAAGCCAAATACATCCGAACTAGCTTCTTTCAGGTCGAAATGCATAAAAAACACACCAACAAGGTTCCATCGTGTTCATTTCCAAAGTTAGCTGTATTTGAGCTGTTAATGCAAAATCACGCAAGTAATCCAAACTGAACGTTACAAAAGCCAAATACATCCGAAATAGCTTCTTTCAGGTCGAAATGCATAGAAAACACACCAACAAGGTTCCATCGTGTTCATTTCCAAAGTTAGCTGTATTTGAGCTGTTAATGCAAAATCACGCAAGTAAGCCAAACTGAACGTTAGAAAAGCTAAGTACATTTCAATTAGCTTCTTTCAGGTCGAAATGCATAGAAAACACACCAACAAGGTTCCATCCTGTTCATTTCCAAAGTTAGCTGTATTTGAGCTGTGAATGCAAAATCACGCAAGTAAGCCAAACTGGACGTTAGAAAAGCCAAATACATCCGAACTAGCTTCTTTCAGGTCGAAATGCATAGAAAACACACCAACAAGTTTCCATCGTGTTCATTTCCAAAGTTAGCTGTATTTGAGCTGTTAATGCAAAATCACGCAAATAAGCCAAACTGAACGTTAGAAAAGCTAAGTACATCCCAAGTAGCTTCTTTCAGGTCGAAATGCATAGAAAACACACCAACAAGGTTCCATCGTGTTCATTTCCAAAGTTAGCTGTATTTGAGCTGTTAATGCAAAATCACGCAAGTAAGCCAAACTGAACGTTACAAAAGCCAAATACATCCGAAATAGCTGCTTTCAGGTCGAAATACATAGAAAACACACAAACTTGGTTCCATCGTGTTCATTTCCAAAGTTAGCTGTATTTGAGCTGTTAATGCAAAATCACGCAAGTAAGCCAAACTGAACGTTACAAAAGCCAAATACATCCGAAATAGCTTCTTTCAGGTCGAAATGCATAGAAAACACACCAACAAGGTTCCATCGTGTTCATTTCCAAAGTTAGGTGTATTTGAGCTGTTAATGCAAAATCACGCAAGTAAGCCAAACTGAACGTTAGAAAAGCCAAATACATCCGAACTAGCTTCTTTCAGGTCGAAATGCATAGAAAACACACCAACAAGTTTTCATCGTGTTCATTTCCAAAGTTAGCTGTATTTGAGCTGTTAATGCAAAATCACGCAAATAAGCCAAACTGAACATTACAAAAGCCAAGTACATCCCAACTAGCTTCTTTCAGGTCGAAATGCATAGAAAACACACCAACAAGGTTCCATCGTGTTCATTTCCAAAGTTAGCTGTATTTGAGCTGTGAATGCAAAATCACGCAAATAAGCCAAACTGAACGTTAGAAAAGCTAAGTACATTCCAATTAGCTTCTTTCAGGTCGAAATGCATAGAAAACACACCAACAAGGTTCCATCGTGTTCATTTCCAAAGTTAGGTGTATTTGAGCTGTTAATGCAAAATCACGCAAGTAAGCCAAACTGAACGTTAGAAAAGCCAAATACATCCGAACTAGCTTCTTTCAGGTCGAAATGCATAGAAAACACACCAACAAGGTTCCATCCTGTTCATTTCCAAAGTTAGCTGTATTTGAGCTGTAAATGCAGAATCACGCAAGTAAGCCCACTGAACGTTACAAAAGCCAAATACATCCGAACTAGCTTCTTTCAGGTCGAAATGCATAAAAAACACACCAACAAGGTTCCATCGTGTTCATTTCCAAAGTTAGCTGTATTTGAGCTGTTAATGCAAAATCACGCAAGTAATCCAAACTGAACGTTACAAAAGCCAAATACATCCGAAATAGCTTCTTTCAGGTCGAAATGCATAGAAAACACACCAACAAGGTTCCATCGTGTTCATTTCCAAAGTTAGCTGTATTTGAGCTGTTAATGCAAAATCACGCAAGTAAGCCAAACTGAACGTTAGAAAAGCTAAGTACATTTCAATTAGCTTCTTTCAGGTCGAAATGCACAGAAAACACACCAACAAGATTCCATCCTGTTCATTTCCAAAGTTAGCTGTATTTGAGCTGTGAATGCAAAATCACGCAAGTAAGCCAAACTGGACGTTAGAAAAGCCAAATACATCCGAACTAGCTTCTTTCAGGTCGAAATGCATAGAAAACACACCAACAAGTTTCCATCGTGTTCATTTCCAAAGTTAGCTGTATTTGAGCTGTTAATGCAAAATCACGCAAATAAGCCAAACTGAACGTTAGAAAAGCTAAGTACATCCCAAGTAGCTTCTTTCAGGTCGAAATGCATAGAAAACACACCAACAAGGTTCCATCGTGTTCATTTCCAAAGTTAGCTGTATTTGAGCTGTTAATGCAACATCACGCAAGTAAGCCAAACTGAACGCTACAAAAGCCAAATACATCCGAAATAGCTTATTTCAGGTCGAAATGCATAGAAAACACACCAACAAGGTTCCATCGTGTTCATTTCCAAAGTTAGCTGTATTTGAGCTGTTAATGCAAAATCACGCAAGTAAGCCAAACTGAACGTTACAAAAGCCAAATACATCCGAAATAGCTGCTTTCAGGTCGAAATACATAGAAAACACACCAACTTGGTTCCATCGTGTTCATTTCCAAAGTTAGCTGTATTTGAGCTGTTAATGCAAAATCACGCAAGTAAGCCAAACTGAACGTTACAAAAGCCAAATACATCCGAAATAGCTTCTTTCAGGTCGAAATGCATAGAAAACACACCAACAATGTTCCATCGTGTTCATTTCCAAAGTTAGGTGTATTTGAGCTGTTAATGCAAAATCACGCAAGTAAGCCAAACTGAACGTTAGAAAAGCCAAATACATCCGAACTAGCTTCTTTCAGGTCGAAATGCATAGAAAACACACCAACAAGTTTTCATCGTGTTCATTTCCAAAGTTAGCTGTATTTGAGCTGTTAATGCAAAATCACGCAAATAAGCCAAACTGAACATTACAAAAGCCAAGTACATCCCAACTAGCTTCTTTCAGGTCGAAATGCATAGAAAACACACCAACAAGGTTCCATCGTGTTCATTTCCAAAGTTAGCTGTATTTGAGCTGTGAATGCAAAATCACGCAAGTAAGCCAAACTGAACGTTAGAAAAGCCAAATACATCCGAACTAGCTTCTTTCAGGTCGAAATGCATAGAAAACACACCAACAAGTTTCCATCGTGTTCATTTCCAAAGTTAGCTGTATTTGAGCTGTTAATGCAAAATCACGCAAATAAGCCAAACTGAACGTTAGAAAAGCTAAGTACATCCCAAGTAGCTTCTTTCAGGTCGAAATGCATAGAAAACACACCAACAAGGTTCCATCGTGTTCATTTCCAAAGTTAGCTGTATTTGAGCTGTTAATGCAAAATCACGCAAGTAAGCCAAACTGAACGTTACAAAAGCCAAATACATCCGAAATAGCTTATTTCAGGTCGAAATGCATAGAAAACACACCAACAAGGTTCCATCGTGTTCATTTCCAAAGTTAGCTGTATTTGAGCTGTTAATGCAAAATCACGCAAGTAAGCCAAACTGAACGTTACAAAAGCCAAATACATCCGAAATAGCTTCTTTCAGGTCGAAATGCATAGAAAACACACCAACAAGGTTCCATCGTGTTCATTTCCAAAGTTAGCTGTATTTGAGCTGTTAATGCAAAATCACGCAAGTAAGCCAAACTGAACGTTACAAAAGCCAAATACATCCGAACTAGCTTCTTTCAGGTCGAAATGCATACAAAACACACCAACAAGTTTTCATCGTGTTCATTTCCAAAGTTAGCTGTATTTGAGCTGTGAATGCAAAATCACGCAAGTAAGCCAAACTGGACGTTAGAAAAGCCAAATACATCCGAACTAGCGTCTTTCATGTCGAAATGCATAGAAAACACACCAACAAGTTTCCATCGTGTTCATTTCCAAAGTTAGCTGTATTTGAGCTGTTAATGCAAAATCACGCAAATAAGCCAAACTGAACGTTAGAAAAGCTAAGTACATCCCAAGTAGCTTCTTTCAGGTCGAAATGCATAGAAAACACACCAACAAGGTTCCATCGTGTTCATTTCCAAAGTTAGCTGTATTTGAGCTGTTAATGCAACATCACGCAAGTAAGCCAAACTGAACGTTACAAAAGCCAAATACATCCGAAATAGCTTCTTTCAGGTCGAAATGCATAGAAAACACACCAACAAGGTTCCATCGTGTTCATTTCCAAAGTTAGCTGTATTTGAGCTGTTAATGCAAAATCACGCAAGTAAGCCAAACTGAACGTTACAAAAGCCAAATACATCCGAAATAGCTTCTTTCAGGTCGAAATACATAGAAAACACACCAACTTGGTTCCATCGTGTTCATTTCCAAAGTTAGCTGTATTTGAGCTGTTAATGCAAAATCACGCAAGTAAGCCAAACTGAACGTTACAAAAGCCAAATACATCCGAAATAGCTTCTTTCAGGTCGAAATGCATAGAAAACACACCAACAAGGTTCCATCGTGTTCATTTCCAAAGTTAGGTGTATTTGAGCTGTTAATGCAAAATCACGCAAGTAAGCCAAACTGAACGTTAGAAAAGCCAAATACATCCGAACTAGCTTCTTTCAGGTCGAAATGCATAGAAAACACACCAACAAGTTTTCATCGTGTTCATTTCCAAAGTTAGCTGTATTTGAGCTGTTAATGCAAAATCACGCAAATAAGCCAAACTGAACATTACAAAAGCCAAGTACATCCCAACTAGCTTCTTTCAGGTCGAAATGCATAGAAAACAAACCAACAAGGTTCCATCGTGTTCATTTCCAAAGTTAGCTGTATTTGAGCTGTGAATGCAAAATCACGCAAGTAAGCCAAACTGGACGTTAGAAAAGCCAAATACATCCGAACTAGCTTCTTTCAGGTCGAAATGCATAGAAAACACACCAACAAGTTTCCATCGTGTTCATTTCCAAAGTTAGCTGTATTTGAGCTGTTAATGCAAAATCACGCAAATAAGCCAAACTGAACGTTAGAAAAGCTAAGTACATCCCAAGTAGCTTCTTTCAGGTCGAAATGCATAGAAAACACACCAACAAGGTTCCATCGTGTTCATTTCCAAAGTTAGCTGTATTTGAGCTGTTAATGCAAAATCACGCAAGTAAGCCAAACTGAACGTTACAAAAGCCAAATACATCCGAAATAGCTTATTTCAGGTCGAAATGCATAGAAAACACACCAACAAGGTTCCATCGTGTTCATTTCCAAAGTTAGCTGTATTTGAGCTGTTAATGCAAAATCACGCAAGTAAGCCAAACTGAACGTTACAAAAGCCAAATACATCCGAAATAGCTTCTTTCAGGTCGAAATGCATAGAAAACACACCAACTTGGTTCCATCGTGTTCATTTCCAAAGTTAGGTGTATTTGAGCTGTTAATGCAAAATCACGCAAGTAAGCCAAACTGAACGTTAGAAAAGCCAAATACATCCGAACTAGCTTCTTTCAGGTCGAAATGCATACAAAACACACCAACAAGTTTTCATCGTGTTCATTTCCAAAGTTAGCTGTATTTGAGCTGTGAATGCAAAATCACGCAAGTAAGCCAAACTGGACGTTAGAAAAGCCAAATACATCCGAACTAGCTTCTTTCATGTCGAAATGCATAGAAAACACACCAACAAGTTTCCATCGTGTTCATTTCCAAAGTTAGCTGTATTTGAGCTGTTAATGCAAAATCACGCAAATAAGCCAAACTGAACGTTAGAAAAGCTAAGTACATCCCAAGTAGCTTCTTTCAGGTCGAAATGCATAGAAAACACACCAACAAGGTTCCATCGTGTTCATTTCCAAAGTTAGCTGTATTTGAGCTGTTAATGCAACATCACGCAAGTAAGCCAAACTGAACATTACAAAAGCCAAATACATCCGAAATAGCTTCTTTCAGGTCGAAATGCATAGAAAACACACCAACAAGGTTCCATCGTGTTCATTTCCAAAGTTAGCTGTATTTGAGCTGTTAATGCAAAATCACGCAAGTAAGCCAAACTGAACGTTACAAAAGCCAAATACATCCGAAATAGCTTCTTTCAGGTCGAAATGCATAGAAAACACACCAACAAGGTTCCATCGTGTTCATTTCCAAAGTTAGCTGTATTTGAGCTGTTAATGCAAAATCACGCAAGTAAGCCAAACTGAACGTTAGAACAGCTAAATACATTCCAATTAGCTTCTTTCAGCTCGAAATGCATAGAAAACACACCAACAAGGTTCCATCGTGTTCATTTCCAAAGTTAGGTGTATTTGAGCTGTTAATGCAAAATCACGGAAGTAAGCCAAACTGAACGTTAGAAAAGCTAAATACATCCGAACTAGCTTCTTTCAGGTCGAAATGCATAGAAAACACACCAACAAGTTTTCATCGTGTTCATTTCCAAAGTTAGCTGTATTTGAGCTGTTAATGCAAAATCACGCAAGTAAGCCAAACTGGACGTTAGAAAAGCCAAATACATCCGAATTAGCTTCTTTCAGGTCGAAATGCATAGAAAACACACCAACAAGTTTCCATCGTGTTCATTTCCAAAGTTAGCTGTATTTGAGCTGTTAATGCAAAATCACGCAAATAAGCCAAACTAAACGTTAGAAAAGCTAAGTACATCCCAAGTAGCTTCTTTCAGGTCGAAATGCATAGAAAACACACCAACAAGGTTCCATCGTGTTCATTTCCAAAGTTAGCTGTATATGACCTGTTAATGCAACATCACGCAAGTAAGCCAAACTGAACGTTACAAAAGCCAAATACATCCGAAATAGCTTCTTTCAGGTCGAAATGCATAGAAAACACACCAACAAGGTTCCATCGTGTTCATTTCCAAAGTTAGCTGTATTTGAGCTGTTAATGCAAAATCACGCAAGTAAGCCAAACTGAACGCTACAAAAGCCAAATACATCCGAAATAGCTTCTTTCAGGTCGAAATGCATAGAAAACACACCAACTTGGTTCCATCGTGTTCATTTCCAAAGTTAGCTGTATTTGAGCTGTCAATGCAAAATCACGCAAGTAAGCCACACTGAACGTTAGAAAAGCTAAGTACATTCCAATTAGCTTCTTTCAGGTCGAAATGCATAGAAAACACACCAACAAGGTTCCATCGTGTTCATTTCCAAAGTTAGGTGTATTTGAGCTGTTAATGCAAAATCACACAAGTAAGCCAAACTGAACGTTAGAAAAGCCAAATACATCCGAACTAGCTTCTTTCAGGTCGAAATGCATAGAAAACACACCAACAAGGTTCCATCGTGTTCATTTCCAAAGTTAGCTGTATTTGAGCTGTTAATGCAACATCACGCAAGTAAGCCAAACTGAATGTTACAAAAGCCAAATACATCCGAAATAGCTTCTTTCAGGTCGAAATGCATAGAAAACACACCAACAAGGTTCCATCGTGTTCATTTCCAAAGTTAGCTGTATTTGAGCTGTTAATGCAAAATCACGCAAGTAAGCCAAACTGAACGCTACAAAAGCCAAATACATCCGAAATAGCTTCTTTCAGGTCGAAATGCATAGAAAACACACCAACAAGGTTCCATCGTGTTCATTTCCAAAGTTAGCTCTATTTGAGCTGTGAATGCAAAATCACGCAAGTAAGCCAAACTGGACGTTAGAAAAGCCAAATACATCCGAACTAGCTTCTTTCAGGTCGAAATGCATAGAAAACACACCAACAAGTTTCCATCGTGTTCATTTCCAAAGTTAGCTGTATTTGAGCTGTTAATGCAAAATCACGCAAATAAGCCAAACTGAACGTTAGAAAAGCCAAGTACATCCCAAGTAGCTTCTTTCAGGTCGAAATGCATAGAAAACACACCAACAAGGTTCCATCGTGTTCATTTCCAAAGTTAGCTGTATTTGAGCTGTTAATGCAACATCACGCAAGTAAGCCAAACTGAACGTTACAAAAGCCAAATACATCCGAAATAGCTTCTTTCAGGTCGAAATGCATAGAAAACACACCAACAAGGTTCCATCGTGTTCATTTCCAAAGTTAGCTGTATTTGAGCTGTTAATGCAAAATCACGCAAGTAAGCCAAACTGAACGCTACAAAAGCCAAATACATCCGAAATAGCTTCTTTCAGGTCGAAATGCATAGAAAACACACCAACAAGGTTCCATCGTGTTCATTTCCAAAGTTAGCTGTATTTGAGCTGTTAATGCAAAATCACGCAAGTAAGCCAAACTGAACGCTACAAAAGCCAAATACATCCGAAATAGCTTCTTTCAGGTCGAAATGCATAGAAAACACACCAACTTGGTTCCATCGTGTTCATTTCCAAAGTTAGCTGTATTTGAGCTGTCAATGCAAAATCACGCAAGTAAGCCACACTGAACGTTAGAAAAGCTAAGTACATTCCAATTAGCTTCTTTCAGGTCGAAATGCATAGAAAACACACCAACAAGGTTCCATCGTGTTCATTTCCAAAGTTAGGTGTATTTGAGCTGTTAATGCAAAATCACACAAGTAAGCCAAACTGAACGTTAGAAAAGCCAAATACATCCGAACTAGCTTCTTTCAGGTCGAAATGCATAGAAAACACACCAACAAGGTTCCATCGTGTTCATTTCCAAAGTTTGCTGTATTTGAGCTGTTAATGCAACATCACGCAAGTAAGCCAAACTGAACGTTACAAAAGCCAAATACATCCGAAATAGCTTCTTTCAGGTCGAAATGCATAGAAAACACACCAACAAGGTTCCATCGTGTTCATTTCCAAAGTTAGCTGTATTTGAGCTGTTAATGCAAAATCACGCAAGTAAGCCAAACTGAACGCTACAAAAGCCAAATACATCCGAAATAGCTTCTTTCAGGTCGAAATGCATAGAAAACACACCAACAAGGTTCCATCGTGTTCATTTCCAAAGTTAGCTCTATTTGAGCTGTGAATGCAAAATCACGCAAGTAAGCCAAACTGGACGTTAGAAAAGCCAAATACATCCGAACTAGCTTCTTTCAGGTCGAAATGCATAGAAAACACACAAACAAGTTTCCATCGTGTTCATTTCCAAAGTTAGCTGTATTTGAGCTGTTAATGCAAAATCACGCAAATAAGCCAAACTGAACGTTAGAAAAGCCAAGTACATCCCAAGTAGCTTCTTTCAGGTCGAAATGCATAGAAAACACACCAACAAGGTTCCATCGTGTTCATTTCCAAAGTTAGCTGTATTTGAGCTGTTAATGCAACATCACGCAAGTAAGCCAAACTGAACGTTACAAAAGCCAAATACATCCGAAATAGCTTCTTTCAGGTCGAAATGCATAGAAAACACACCAACAAGGTTCCATCGTGTTCATTTCCAAAGTTAGCTGTATTTGAGCTGTTAATGCAAAATCACGCAAGTAAGCCAAACTGAACGCTACAAAAGCCAAATACATCCGAAATAGCTTCTTTCAGGTCGAAATGCATAGAAAACACACCAACAAGGTTCCATCGTGTTCATTTCCAAAGTTAGCTGTATTTGAGCTGTTAATGCAAAATCACGCAAGTAAGCCAAACTAAACGTTACAAAAGCCAAATACATCCGAAATAGCTTCTTTCATGTCGAAATGCATAGAAAACACACCAACAAGGTTCCATCGTGTTCATTTCCAAAGTTAGCTGTATTTGAGCTGTTAATGCAAAATCACGCAAGTAAGCCAAACTGAACGTTAGAAAAGCTAAGTACATTCCAATTAGCTTCTTTCAGGTCGAAATGCATAGAAAACACACCAACAAGGTTCCATCGTGTTCATTTCCAAAGTTAGCTGTATTTGAGCTGTTAATGCAAAATCACGCAAGTAAGCCAAACTGAACGTTACAAAAGCCAAATACATCCGAAATAGCTTCTTTCAGGTCGAAATGCATAGAAAACACACCAACAAGGTTCCATCGTGTTCATTTGCAAAATTTGGTGTATTTGAGCTGTTAATGCAAAATCACGCAAGTAAGCCAAACTGAACGTTAGAAAAGCCAAATACATCCAAACTAGCTTCTTTCAGGTCGAAATGCATAGAAAACACACCAACAAGTTTCCATCGTGTTCATTTCCAAAGTTAGCTGTATTTGAGCTGTTAATGCAAAATCACGCAAGTAAGCCAAACTGAACGTTAGAAAAGCCAAATACATCCAAACTAGCTTCTTTCAGGTCGAAATGCATAGAAAACACACCAACAAGGTTCTATCGTGTTCATTTCCAAAGTTAGCTGTATTTGAGCTGTTAATGCAAAATCACGCAAATAAGCCAAACTGAACGTTACAAAAGCCAAGTACATCCAAACTAGCTTCTTTCAGGTCGAAATGCATAGAAAACACACCAACAAGGTTCCATCGTGTTCATTTGCAAAGTTTGGTGTATTTGAGCTGTTAATGCAAAATCACGCAAGTAAGCCAAACTGAACGTTAGAAAAGCCAAATACATCCAAACTAGCTTCTTTCAGGTCGAAATGCATAGAAAACACACCAACAAGTTTCCATCGTGTTCATTTCCAAAGTTAGCTGTATTTGAGCTGTTAATGCAAAATCACGCAAGTAAGCCAAACTGAACGTTAGAAAAGCCAAATACATCCAAACTAGCTTCTTTCAGGTCGAAATACATAGAAAACACACCAACAAGGTTCCATCGTGTTCATTTCCAAAGTTAGCTGTATTTGAGCTGTTAATGCAAAATCACGCAAATAAGCCAAACTGAACATTACAAAAGCCAAGTACATCCCAACTAGCTTCTTTCAGGTCGAAATGCATAGAAAACACACCAACAAGGTTCCATCGTGTTCATTTCCAAAGTTAGCTGTATTTGAGCTGTGAATGCAAAATCACGCAAGTAAGCCAAACTGGACGTTAGAAAAGCCAAATACATCCGAACTAGCTTCTTTCAGGTCGAAATGCATAGAAAACACACCAACAAGTTTCCATCGTGTTCATTTCCAAAGTTAGCTGTATTTGAGCTGTTAATGCAAAATCACGCAAATAAGCCAAACTGAACGTTAGAAAAGCTAAGTACATCCCAAGTAGCTTCTTTCAGGTCGAAATGCATAGAAAACACACCAACAAGGTTCCATCGTGTTCATTTCCAAAGTTAGCTGTATTTGAGCTGTTAATGCAAAATCACGCAAGTAAGCCAAACTGAACGTTACAAAAGCCAAATACATCCGAAATAGCTTATTTCAGGTCGAAATGCATAGAAAACACACCAACAAGGTTCCATCGTGTTCATTTCCAAAGTTAGCTGTATTTGAGCTGTTAATGCAAAATCACGCAAGTAAGCCAAACTGAACGTTACAAAAGCCAAATACATCCGAAATAGCTTCTTTCAGGTCGAAATGCATAGAAAACACACCAACTTGGTTCCATCGTGTTCATTTCCAAAGTTAGGTGTATTTGAGCTGTTAATGCAAAATCACGCAAGTAAGCCAAACTGAACGTTAGAAAAGCCAAATACATCCGAACTAGCTTCTTTCAGGTCGAAATGCATACAAAACACACCAACAAGTTTTCATCGTGTTCATTTCCAAAGTTAGCTGTATTTGAGCTGTGAATGCAAAATCACGCAAGTAAGCCAAACTGGACGTTAGAAAAGCCAAATACATCCGAACTAGCTTCTTTCATGTCGAAATGCATAGAAAACACACCAACAAGTTTCCATCGTGATCATTTCCAAAGTTAGCTGTATTTGAGCTGTTAATGCAAAATCACGCAAATAAGCCAAACTGAACGTTAGAAAAGCTAAGTACATCCCAAGTAGCTTCTTTCAGGTCGAAATGCATAGAAAACACACCAACAAGGTTCCATCGTGTTCATTTCCAAAGTTAGCTGTATTTGAGCTGTTAATGCAACATCACGCAAGTAAGCCAAACTGAACATTACAAAAGCCAAATACATCCGAAATAGCTTCTTTCAGGTCGAAATGCATAGAAAACACACCAACAAGGTTCCATCGTGTTCATTTCCAAAGTTAGCTGTATTTGAGCTGTTAATGCAAAATCACGCAAGTAAGCCAAACTGAACGTTACAAAAGCAAATACATCCGAAATAGCTTCTTTCAGGTCGAAATGCATAGAAAACACACCAACAAGGTTCCATCGTGTTCATTTCCAAAGTTAGCTGTATTTGAGCTGTTAATGCAAAATCACGCAAGTAAGCCAAACTGAACGTTAGAACAGCTAAATACATTCCAATTAGCTTCTTTCAGCTCGAAATGCATAGAAAACACACCAACAAGGTTCCATCGTGTTCATTTCCAAAGTTAGGTGTATTTGAGCTGTTAATGCAAAATCACGGAAGTAAGCCAAACTGAACGTTAGAAAAGCTAAATACATCCGAACTAGCTTCTTTCAGGTCGAAATGCATAGAAAACACACCAACAAGTTTTCATCGTGTTCATTTCCAAAGTTAGCTGTATTTGAGCTGTTAATGCAAAATCACGCAAGTAAGCCAAACTGGACGTTAGAAAAGCCAAATACATCCGAATTAGCTTCTTTCAGGTCGAAATGCATAGAAAACACACCAACAAGTTTCCATCGTGTTCATTTCCAAAGTTAGCTGTATTTGAGCTGTTAATGCAAAATCACGCAAATAAGCCAAACTAAACGTTAGAAAAGCTAAGTACATCCCAAGTAGCTTCTTTCAGGTCGAAATGCATAGAAAACACACCAACAAGGTTCCATCGTGTTCATTTCCAAAGTTAGCTGTATATGACCTGTTAATGCAACATCACGCAAGTAAGCCACACTGAACGTTACAAAAGCCAAATACATCCGAAATAGCTTCTTTCAGGTCGAAATGCATAGAAAACACACCAACAAGGTTCCATCGTGTTCATTTCCAAAGTTAGCTGTATTTGAGCTGTTAATGCAAAATCACGCAAGTAAGCCAAACTGAACGCTACAAAAGCCAAATACATCCGAAATAGCTTCTTTCAGGTCGAAATGCATAGAAAACACACCAACTTGGTTCCATCGTGTTCATTTCCAAAGTTAGCTGTATTTGAGCTGTCAATGCAAAATCACGCAAGTAAGCCACACTGAACGTTAGAAAAGCTAAGTACATTCCAATTAGCTTCTTTCAGGTCGAAATGCATAGAAAACACACCAACAAGGTTCCATCGTGTTCATTTCCAAAGTTAGGTGTATTTGAGCTGTTAATGCAAAATCACACAAGTAAGCCAAACTGAACGTTAGAAAAGCCAAATACATCCGAACTAGCTTCTTTCAGGTCGAAATGCATAGAAAACACACCAACAAGGTTCCATCGTGTTCATTTCCAAAGTTAGCTGTATTTGAGCTGTTAATGCAACATCACGCAAGTAAGCCAAACTGAACGTTACAAAAGCCAAATACATCCGAAATAGCTTCTTTCAGGTCGAAATGCATAGAAAACACACCAACAAGGTTCCATCGTGTTCATTTCCAAAGTTAGCTGTATTTGAGCTGTTAATGCAAAATCACGCAAGTAAGCCAAACTGAACGCTACAAAAGCCAAATACATCCGAAATAGCTTCTTTCAGGTCGAAATGCATAGAAAACACACCAACAAGGTTCCATCGTGTTCATTTCCAAAGTTAGCTCTATTTGAGCTGTGAATGCAAAATCACGCAAGTAAGCCAAACTGGACGTTAGAAAAGCCAAATACATCCGAACTAGCTTCTTTCAGGTCGAAATGCATAGAAAACACACCAACAAGTTTCCATCGTGTTCATTTCCAAAGTTAGCTGTATTTGAGCTGTTAATGCAAAATCACGCAAATAAGCCAAACTGAACGTTAGAAAAGCCAAGTACATCCCAAGTAGCTTCTTTCAGGTCGAAATGCATAGAAAACACACCAACAAGGTTCCATCGTGTTCATTTCCAAAGTTAGCTGTATTTGAGCTGTTAATGCAACATCACGCAAGTAAGCCAAACTGAACGTTACAAAAGCCAAATACATCCGAAATAGCTTCTTTCAGGTCGAAATGCATAGAAAACACACCAACAAGGTTCCATCGTGTTCATTTCCAAAGTTAGCTGTATTTGAGCTGTTAATGCAAAATCACGCAAGTAAGCCAAACTGAACGCTACAAAAGCCAAATACATCCGAAATAGCTTCTTTCAGGTCGAAATGCATAGAAAACACACCAACAAGCTTCCATCGTGTTCATTTCCAAAGTTAGCTGTATTTGAGCTGTTAATGCAAAATCACGCAAGTAAGCCAAACTAAACGTTACAAAAGCCAAATACATCCGAAATAGCTTCTTTCATGTCGAAATGCATAGAAAACACACCAACAAGGTTCCATCGTGTTCATTTCCAAAGTTAGCTGTATTTGAGCTGTTAATGCAAAATCACGCAAGTAAGCCAAACTGAACGTTAGAAAAGCTAAGTACATTCCAATTAGCTTCTTTCAGGTCGAAATGCATAGAAAACACACCAACAAGGTTCCATCGTGTTCATTTCCAAAGTTAGCTGTATTTGAGCTGTTAATGCAACATCACGCAAGTAAGCCAAACTGAACGTTACAAAAGCCAAATACATCCGAAATAGCTTCTTTCAGGTCGAAATGCATAGAAAACACACCAACAAGGTTCCATCGTGTTCATTTCCAAAGTTAGCTGTATTTGAGCTGTTAATGCAAAATCACGCAAGTAAGCCAAACTGAACGCTACAAAAGCCAAATACATCCGAAATAGCTTCTTTCAGGTCGAAATGCATAGAAAACACACCAACAAGGTTCCATCGTGTTCATTTCCAAAGTTAGCTCTATTTGAGCTGTGAATGCAAAATCACGCAAGTAAGCCAAACTGGACGTTAGAAAAGCCAAATACATCCGAACTAGCTTCTTTCAGGTCGAAATGCATAGAAAACACACCAACAAGTTTCCATCGTG